>QEPC01002298.1:197854-220422 GCA_003113815.1 Sphenodon punctatus | reverse complement strand
GGGGGGGGGGGGGGGGAGAGATGGTGTTTGTCTTGTATAGGTGGACTGGGTGCATACAATGGAGGCTTTTGGGGGGGAGATGTCTGGTTTCTTGTGTGTGGTTGTTATGGCTGCTGGGCTGGCTAGTGGCACCCATGAGGCCACACACAGACCCCCCCCCAAAAAAAAACCACTTGAAACGTTTGCCTGCTAATGTAGTCTTTGGACTTTCTTTGGTGGGGCACCTCAGTCCAATTCCCTCCCACTCACACTGAGCTTCAAGTCTTTGATGTATATCATTCATGGGGCATGCTTGTGGGTGGAGTGGGGGAACTTACTAATCACATACCCTATTGGTTTTTTAATTACGTGGTGGTGTTTGGTTTTTTGCTAGCATCTATTCTCTCTCTCTCACTCTAACTTTCATCCTGCTGGCAGGTGCAGCATGAGGAGGAAGGGCTGCATGTGTTGTGCACCCTGATTGACTAGGAAATTAAGGGGGTGGGGAGGATAGGGTGATTGAGTTGTTGTGCACATTGTGCACACTCTGATTGGCTAGGCAATTAAATGCCTGCAGTTGCTGCACAAGACAACACCTGCTGAGGCACCAAGCTGGTGTCGAAGAGTTCCGAAGCTTCTGAAGTTTTCCCAAATCCCAGACTTCAGTTTCCAAAATCAGAAGCTTTAAAAAGAGTGCCGAAGTGCCTCCGGGTACCCAGACTGACTATTCAGAATGTCAGAATTCAGTCCGAGTACCTGGAAGTACTATTTGGTTCAGCTCTAATTTACATCCATCTAATTTCACTTCAAATTTTAAATTCAAATAAACTACAAACCTACAAACAATATCCAGGATATATTTGTTTTAAAAGAATCAAAACCAAGTTACACAATTTTGCTTGGATTCAAAAAACAAAAAATGAGAAGCAGGTGAAAGTTTCCTCCCAAACTTTTCAAACTGAAAGATCTGAAAAGTTTAAAATCATGGCCTCATGATTCGTGTACATTTGCCCAGATTTTTTTTTTTTACAAAACCTTTAGTATTAGCAGCTGATAACAAAGCAAACATCTGCATTTTGAAGTGAATGCAGGAGCTATTGTTTTCCATTTCCATTAGTCCTAATGGAAGTAATTAATTCTTGGTAATTTAGTTTTCCAATATGGTGCCATGTTTTAGCACATGCCACAGATCATAAATGAATAAAATAAGATAAATTAAATCCATCTGTGGTGAGTCTCTTCTGATATGGAGTTATTACGGGGAGGGAATTGTCTCAGGGCACTGGTGTAACACCAGGTTTAAAAACTAACGGCTAATGTTACATAAAGTTACTGAGAGAATGGAAGCCACCTAGTTTCTACCCATCATGGGTCTTTCATGGTCTGACGTTACGAGGCAGATTGTCGCAGCAATTAACTGATCATACCATGGAAGAAAGATGGGGCAAACTAGTGTTCTCATTAAAATTTCAAAAATAACAAACAATTTGGAGATGTTAGGTTCTGATACAAGGAGTGTCTATTATGTTCTTTAGAGTTTTGGGAGTTCTGAAGTAAGAAATGCTCCCTTAAAATATGGAACAACTCTAGAGAAAGACCACTCTTCCTGACCAAATTGTAGCTTGAGCTGCAGTGGGAGAGCATGGGCTCAACAATCTCTGCAAGGGGTAGGGAAGGCGTGGCGGTGATGTGGCGTGATTACAGACATAGGGTGAAAAAAGATATGACAGCGATGATGTGCCTCCCTGGGCCACTGAGGGGTGAACGTCTTTATTAGCACTGAAAAGAGTGTGTCCACAATGTTTTTTCTGTGCAGCGCTTCTCCCCCACCCTTCAATTTGCTGTTAGAGGAAACCGCTAAATGACATTTCCTTTGGTGGCTGTAGCATTGTGTATAAAGGAAAGAAGAAGGAGTAACTACGGCTGAAACTCAATTCTCGTATTCTTGTTTTTCTCGACCTGAATCAGAGTTCTTCACTCATTTTTGCAAATGAGAATGAGCTGAGAATTGCCTGGATTCTCACTGACAAAAGCAAGAATCTTACAAACAGCCCTCCCCCTGGTCCAAAACCAGGCGGACTCACCTGGCCTCTCTGGGTCAGTTTCTCTGCATGTGTGGGGCAAGAGAGAAAGGTAGGTGGTGGCTTCATGTCCTAGGGAAATTTAATCATCATCATCATCATCATCATCATCATCATCATCACTGTGTAAGTGCAAAGCGATGCCCTTTTCCAAAATGGTGGTGACACTTCCGGTGTGTTTCGGGGAAAGGGCTGCACATATGCAGAACGGCACTGGCAGCCATTTTGCGCATGCACAATTATTTTTAAAAATTATTTATTTATTTAATTACTTAATTTTCAAGGTGCCGTGAGATTTCACACTGGGGTTGAGGTCTTTGGCGAGAGCTCAGCAAGATCTCAGTCCTGGCTGAAATCTTATGAGATATCCCACAAAAATCAAAATTGCTTCTTGTTTCAGTCCTAGCAGTAACCACCATGCATAGGCTGACTTCTGAAAGCCCAACTTTTGTAAAGAAAAATAAGTGAAAGAAACTTTAGTATAGAAGAGAATGTTAAGCTTTCAGCACATAAAGGTCCCGGTCACATCTTTTGACAAAAGGAAATATGAAGTCTTCAACCTTGCTATTTAGACAGAGTCCTCCAAATGCAAGTCTCTCTATACCAATTGATGGTTTGTTGGTCTGGTTTAACTGAAATTTCTCCTTGATAATGTATAGTACTTTGTAAAATGACACAAACCAATCTGAATTAATACCCGTGATGCCATCATAGGGATGAAAGTGGAATGTAAATCGACTAAGGTTGGGGAAACTCAGACCCATAACAAAAGCCAGAGCATTTATTTATTTATTTATTTATTTGTTTGTTTGTTTGTTTGTTTTCCTTAGATGTCTGGGATCTGCTACAGCTGGATGACTCTGTGTCCCCTCCCTTCCAAGTAAACTAACTAACTCCATAAGGCAGAGCAGCCGGAGGGCGGCAGGAGGGAGCCGTGCAGGGGGGAGTGAGCTTTAGAGACTGCTGGGATTTGCTACAGCTGGATGACTCTGTCTCCCCTCCCCCCCAGGTAAACTAACTAACTCCAAAAGGCAGAGCAGCCCAGAGGGCAGCGCCCTCTGGACGGTGGCCGAAGGGAGTCACCAAAGAGCGAAGAGCCGTTGGCAGGCCATAGGTGGGCGGAGGCGGGTGGAGGCAGTGGAGGCGGCTACCAGCACAATGACAAAATCAATCCCAGTTCCCCCTCTCTGTAACCGACCCACCAAGATGCCTGTCCTTATCTCTCACCCCCTCTCACCCCTCTTCTCCCCTCTCCCCCTTCCCTCTCACCTGCTTCTCCCCCTACTCCTTTCCCCTCTCCTCCTGCCTCCCACTAAACCTGTCAAAACCCTGCTGCCAGGGTCATCCACCTAGCCCATCACTTTGACCATGTGCAGCCTCTCCTCTCTCAACTGGCTCCCTCTTCCTGAGCGTATTCTGCGCAAACTCCTCATCTTCACCTACAAATCCCTTCATAACCTCGCTCCCCAGCCCTGACCTCTCTGCCCTGATCTCCCTCCGAACCCCTGTTCGAGCACTCCGCTCCTCTTACATCCCCTCCCTTAGCCTCCCACACCTCCCCTGCTCCCCCAACCACCTTCGTCCCTTCTCCCTCGCTACCGCACATGCCTGGAACTCCCTTCCTGCCCTCATCTGCCTTGCCCCCACCCTCCACACCTTCAAGTCCCTCCTCAAAACCCACTTCTTCCACTCCGCCCTTCCTAACTTCTGCTAATCATCCCCACCCAGGATTATCCCCCACCTCTTATCTCAAACTCCCAATTTACTGTAACCAAGCCAAGAACGTGTACCTGAGCTCTCGCATCCTCATGAATGTTGCATCCCTTGTCTCTCCCTCTCTTCCCCCTTTCTTGTCTCCCCTCCCCCTGTCTTTAGATTGTAAGCTCTCAGGCAGGGACCGTATTTATCTTATTCTCTGTAAAGTGTCAGGTACATCGCTGCTGCTATATAAAAGATTAATAATAATAATAATAATAATAATAATAATAATTTTTAAAAAATAGTCAGCTCCTCCTGCTATTGTAGCTCGGGGTAGCCTACAGCATAATAAAAACATAAACGCATCAATAAAAACACACAATATAAATAACAAAATAATTTACAGAAGAAATTATAGTCCAATAAATTGTGGCAGAGTTAAAAGAAAAGCTCTCCCCTACCCAATCCCCACCCAGCACACATCTCCCTCACCAAAAGCCTGGTAGAACAGCCAGGTTTTACTCAGGGACCAATCACAAACCCTGTGTGCACTGCACGCAACCTACTCGCACACACATGAGCATAAAGTACGTGCATGTACATTGAAGGCATATTGTGCCATGCAGAATCCACATGTATCCTGGGGATTGTGACCATTGTCTACAGAAAGAGGGGAGGTTCGGGGTCAAGCAGACTTCTGTTGGGAGGTAGTTATAGGGGTGTTGAGAAGGCACCCCTACAGTTTTCATTTTAGTTTTGTTTTTTGTTTTTTTTAAAAACCATTGTTTTCTTGGATTTTCATAAATGATCTACCATTTTTGGGGTGGAAGGTTGCTTGGGTTTTTTATTAAAAATATATTTAAAAAATAAAAATCACTATGCAGGCGCAAAATGGCCACAGGGGCAATCTGCATATGTGTTTCCCTTTTCCAAAATGGTGCCAGTAGCATTGGCATCATTTTAGAAAAGAGTGTGCATGCGCAGAACAGCCCTGATGGCCATTTGTGAATGCACAGGTTTTAAAATTATTATTATTATTATTATTATTATTATTATTAATAAACAAAAATGGATGAAATAAATGATAATTGTTTGTTTATTCATCTGGTTTTGTAACATTAGTGACAAACATGACTGGGCTTCATTTTTGTGTGTGAAACATAGAAAAACATTTGGGATGCACACCCCTATTTTGTTACAAAGGCTTCTTTCCCAATTTACGGATCCAGTTCACAGATCTGGCTCCTACTCCAGAGCGTACATCTTAGCAGAACCACCTCATTTCAGGGTCTGTCTTCTTCTCTGCTTCCTTCTCTGATCATGCATCTTCAATCCCTCTTTTTCCTTCCCGCATCCTGTTCCTTCAGTGTCTCTCTTCCCCTGCCAAAGGAACATCGCCTCAGGAAGATCCCTCAGTCCCAATCTGGCACACAAGTAGGGCTGAAACTCAATCTTGATTTTTTTCTCTATTCTTGTGAAGAATCATGCTTCTCGACTCGATTCCCATGAGAATCAAGAATCAAGAAAAGCCTGAGCTCTTGACCATTTCTTGATGAAAGTTTTTTTCTCAATTTCTCCGGCCCGGACCTGGCCTCCCTCATCCATGCCTTCATCACCTCGAGACTCGACTACTGTAACGCGCTCTACGTGGGGCTTCCCTTGTTCTTGGTTCGGAGGCTGCAGCTAGTGCAGAATGCGGCGGCTCATCTTCTTACGGGGACGGGCCATCGGGAGCATATTACACCTGTGCTCCGAGCTCTTCACTGGCTGCCGATAGCGTGCCGAGCCAATTTCAAGGTGTTGGTGATGATCTATAAAGCCCTACACTGTCTTGGCCGCTCATACCTTAGGGACCGCCTCGCCCTCCGTGCCCCAGAGCAGCTCCTGCAGTCTGCCGGGGGTGCCTTCCTGGAGGTCCCCCGTGTTAAGCGGGGGGCCACAATGGAGAGGGCTTTCTCGGTAGTGGGGCCGCGGCTTTGGAACTCCCTTCCGGAGGAAGCTCGCCTGGCCCCTAGCCTGTTAACATTTCGGCAAAATTGTAAGACCTGGCTGTTCGCCCAGGCCTTTGGGAGGGAGGGGTAGGGGGGTATTTTAGTTCCCCCACCTACTTGGGTTTTTATGCTGATCTTAGTCCTGTTTTAATGTTTTATAATATGTATGATGATTTTAATTGATTTTATTGTTTTAATATTTTGGAAGCCGCCCTGAGCTGCATGGCAGGAGGGGCGGGGTAGAAATTCATGGAAATAAAAATTAAAAAATAAAAATTTACTTACCAGAGCCACATGTGTGCTGTGTCCTGCACTGAGTCTCATGTCCCATGTCTGTCTGTCACCTGTCTCTTTCTCTTCTTTCTTCTGTTGTATTTCTTTTCTGTAGCCATCAAAACCATGCCAGGGGAAAAAAACAAGAAAACAACTATTCATGTACAAAAATGCCTGCTGGCACCATTTTGGAAAAGGGCTTCACAGGCTCAGAATGGCCTAGTGGCCATTTTGCACATGCATAGTTGTATTTTTTTTCTTTTTAAACAAGATTCTCTCAAGATTCTTGTACCACTAGCAAGGGTTCTAGACTCCCATGAGATTCTTGTGATATTCCTGTGAGAATTAAAACAGCTTCTTGTTTCAGTCGTACTCATGGGGTTTTAATGGGCAAGTAGTCTAACAAAAGGTAGACATTTTCCCACCCCTGTAATATACAAGAGTGCAATCCTGTTGGGAGGTGCTAGAAAGGAAGGAGTAGCCTTTGAAAATGACAGGGAACCAGGTCGCTGCTGCATGACAACTGCCAGTCACTGTCAAAATCTAGGCGCTCCTTCTCCGCCTTCAGTCCGTGAGCCCTGAACCATGTGAACAGTTCCTTGTCTGCTAGGGATGGGCAAACAGAACGGTAGGGATGGGCAAACAGAACGGAGTTCGGAAATTCGGTTCGATTTGAAATTCGAGTTTGGAAATTCGGTTCAGTTCAGTTTGGTTTGAAATTCAAGTTCGGTTTGGAAGTTCAGTTCGGTCGACCGAACAGACTGAGTTCAGTCCAAACTCCGAACTTCTGAACCACGTACTCCCCTCCCTACCCTGGGGTCACATGTAGAGACCTGTGCCAACAGCCCCCATGCCTGGGTTAAGAGTTGAGGGATGGTTATGTGAACAGGCCCTCCCCATCAACCAGAGGAGTGACAGCTGCAGTTGTTCACCCCAGGGTGGGCCAGAGAGGTGCCCCGACACCTGCACATCTGTTTTCATCCAATGGCATGCTTCGAGTATCCCCAAAAACATTTTTTCCCAAATTCACAAGATCAGTAGAACTAACCATCCTGACTACAATAGAAGCTATTGTAGTCAGGATGGCTAGTTCTACTGATCTTGTGAATAGAAGCTATTGTAGTCAGAGGCCACATTTAGAAGCTATAAGGCATGGTCAATCATTCAGCAAAGTCAGGGTAGAGATGGTGGAGACTTCCAGTCAACAGGATGTAGTATGTCTGTAAATATCCTGAGGGATATATCTGAATTGCATCACCAGAGACCAACATGCTGTATGTAGCTCAGTGCTAAATCTGGAGTTATCTAGGAAGCTGGATAGGATGTTTGTTTCCAGGAGGTATAGGGTTTAGTCTAACAAATCTAGTCTAACAAAGCAGTGCCGGCTTCAGCCATACGTCTCAGACTCCAACCTGGCCACCATCATCCATGCCTTCATCACCTCAAGACTAGACTACTGTAATTTGTTCTATGTGGGGCTACCTTTGGTGATGGTCTGGAGACTGCAGCTGGTGCAGAACGTGGCAGCCCATCTCCTTACAAGGATGGGCTGTTGTAAGCACATAACACCAGTGCTCTGTTCACTGCACTGGATGCCAATAGTCTTCTGGGCCCGATTCAAGGTGTTGGTCCTTACCTATAAATCCCTACATGGTCTAGGCCCTGCCTACCTGTGGGACCACCTTTCTCACTGGATTTTTGTTGGCCCCTGTGGTCATCTGGGGGCACCTTCCTTGAGGTCCCCTGAGTCTCTTGGTTGGTGACCATGGGGAGGGAGTTCTTGTTGGCTGCCTGAGGCTGTGGAACTCCCTTTGGGTGGTGGTCCATTTGGCCCTCAACCTCACCTCCTTCAGAAGATAGTGCAAAACCAGGCTGTTCCACCAGACCTTTGATGGGGGAGATGGGTAGTGCTTGGGGTAATGGGGATTAGATGAGAAATTTTTCTTTAGATCTGCTCAGTTGTTTTTATGGTTATTTTGTTTATGTTAGAATATTTTCTTAATGCATTTTATATCTTTTTGCATTTTATATTTTGTTTAATTCATATTGCATGCCACCTGGAGTTGCCTTTGGCAGGAGGGGACGGAATTCCAAGCTATGTCATAAAATAAATAAATAAATAAATAAATTTGCCTGCTCATCTAAAATCAGGGTTGGAGAAGGAGAAGGTATGTGCAAGAGCAAAGATGGTTAAAATTCATAACAATGTCAAGGATAAGCTACAAGTGTCAAGCAACTAGAATAGGCAGTGAGGATCTGGCTCTTTGCTTCTAATTCCCTCTTTTCAATTAGTACATTGTTGATTGGATTACAAATCAGCTCAAGCGATGGGGGCAAGGCTGAATAACAAGGGAAATGCTCTCACAAGTAGTACATTTTACTGGACTCATAATTCAACATGCCTACTTCCTCTTGATTATACCATCTGATTGAAAACTGAGTTTTAAACCTTTCAAAGCAAGGTTTGTTTGGTGGAATTTTCCCTTTCCTGTTACAATTCTTTGTTTCCTAGTGGGCGGGAGTTATCAGACCTAATGGTATCCACTCATAGTCATGTTAAATGCATTCACCTGTTACATTTGTAATGCTTTGTAACACGCTATATATCACACACTTAAAACACTTAAAACAGGCTGTGGTGACAGAAAGCATGGTCACAGATAACACATAGTTTGCATGTAGCTACTGTTACCAGCTTGCTGCCCCACTTCTGGTCGGTGGTCACTTGAGATAGTATAGGGCAGGACCAGCCTCAGAATTTGTGGGGCCCAGGGCAAAGATAAAAAGTGGTGCACTGGTGGCCCCGCCGCTTCAGGGGACACCCTCCACAGGGCCCTAGAAGTAATGGTTTGGGGGGGGGGGTCTGGGAGATAGTGAGGAATCTGTACCCTGTCCTGGTGAAAATGGGGGCCATTGTGCCCCTCTCAGAAATAGAAAACATACTGGGGGCCAGGCGGTCACCCTAGGTTGCCCTGTGGTAAGCCTGGCCCTGCCACAGGGATCCCATTAATCAAGATACAGAATCTGGCCAACAGCTGGTGGGAACTATCAGGTAGTCGCAAATTCACAGTGGATAAATCTCTGTAAAACTAGCTACATGACACAGATGATCTCAGTGGTTTCAACGTGTAATGGATTTCTTTCCATGCATTTAGTGTTACATCAGTGGAGCTGTAGTACAAATTGTCTGGAATCTTGTGCTTGAGAAGGAGAGAAGAGGAATTCTGATCAGCTGAATAACTAGGAAATAATTTTGCTCTGAACAATTTTTTATCTTTGCTACAAAAGATAACTGTGATCTCACCAGCATAGAAATAAGGCATTGGTAAATTAATCAGTAACAGTCCAATGAAGGGGTGGGGGGAAACTTGTTTATGCACGAATATTATGGTACTCAGTAATGATGGAAGAGCCAATATAGAAAGATTTGTGATGGTAAAATGGGAGTTGCTTGAAATATGACAACTTTCAAATTGCAACTGACTCTAGCAGGGACTCTTTCAGCAGGATCTCAGACAGAATTTTTTAAAAGTGCATATCAAGCTGCCCTGGGCTTTTTATTTAATTTATTTAACCAGCCTACTTGGAATTTTCAAATTGATTCACCACCACTATTTGGACATTTTGTGACAGAAGCAATGCATATTAAAGTAGGTAAAGTTCTCCTTTCCGCATTCCTAATTAACTGTATTTGTGTTACAGGCAGTAGCAACAAAATATAAGACGATATATAATCATTGTATACACTACAGCAGAGTAAATATTGAGGAGGGGGGGAGAAGAACTCATTGCAAACATTTGTTTGAATAAAACCTGTGATTTGGCTTGTATGGTATTTGGAACCTGTGCTATTTGCTTTCTGGTATCATTTCTATCTCTCAACTGAGATCTCAAATACCTCTTTGTTTGGGGGCTTTCATAAGAAAATGATCATTAAAAAAATAAATTAAAATAAAATAAAAATGACTGTGCATGCAGAAAATGGCTGCCAGACCATTCTGCACATGAATAGCCCTTTCCCAAAATGACGGTGGTAGCACCAGCGCCATTTTTGGAAAAGGGCAACCGGTCTGTGCATGCACGAAATGGTCACCACGCATGCAAAGACTGGCTGCCATTTTCAAAAAAATGATTTATATATTTTATATTAAAATGTATATGCCACCCCCTCCTCCCTCAGGCATCTCGGGGCGACACTGCTGGCACCATTTTGGGAAAGGGCGCACATTCACAGAATTGATCCAGTGGTCATTTTTCACATGCTTGCACAGTTTTTAACTTTTGTTTTTTATTTTGGTAACAAAAACGGACCCTTTTTTCTGAATTTTCATCCATTTTCATTTGGGCTGCCTTTTTCATATTTGAACTAATAAAACGAATGGGCCATTGTTTGTTTTAATAATTAAATAAACTAAAAACTAATTTAACACCTTTAATATTAATGTTATGGTTGAAGACTGAGTAAGGTCAGAGCATGGTAAACCATCATGTAGTGTGGTAATAACTGTAGACTTCTTCAGTTGCTGTTATTATACAAACCTTAAACACTTCGCTTGAAATTTAGTCCTATTTAGTAAATAAGTTTCATAGCTCATTAATGTAATGCTACAGTTTACCTTTCATTTAAGCCTTCCTATTAGCTTGTTGTGATCAGACAATTTCATAAGGAAGAGAGGAAGACATGATAAGAATGAAATCCTTAAGGCATTCAGATTATCCTGAAGAAAAGGTTACTTGGTTTGAGAGAGAAACAGAACATATCTAAAAAAGCCTGGAGCAAGGAATAGAATTCCCACAAGCAGCAACTAAATGCAACTCAGCTTAATGCAGTGATAGCAATAAAAGTCAAACAGGAGTACTTGCCACTTTTTCTTTTCTTGCATACATCAGTGGGACCAAGGACACTATAGAGAGTTTATCGTTGTGTGACAGATCATTAATATTAATACAAAACACCTACCAAATTATAGAGTCACAGAATCTGTTCTATAGTTAAGACAGCTGCAACACTGTTGAAATTATAAGCATTCTATTCATTACTGTGGCTGGGCTGCCCATCCCACCCTGCGTACGGCACTTTTGGACTTTGGGAACTTAGCTCAAGTTTTCTGTGCACTAGAGCTCAAATGGGTAGTAAATTTAAGCAACTTTCCCACATTCAGCCTTTTAATGCAAGCTCCCATCCTACAAGCAATCTTTGGCACCACAGGAGTATGTGTAATTCAAATGTAGTGAAGCTCCCATCTCATGGGAAACGAGGAAGTTCAGCGCTCCCACCAGCAAGCTTGCGCATCAGACAGGGTAGTGAAATCCTATCTTGTCCAATGCACGAGCTTGCCGTTGGGAGAGGAGGGTTCTGCATTTTGTTTTTGTTATTATGATAATGAAAACAAAAACTTTTATTTTCATTATTTTTATTGTATAACAAAAACAACCAATAATAATAATGAGAACGAAAACAAATTTTTGTTTTTTAAATAATGGGTGGGGGAATTAAAAAGGTATTTATGACTATAACTCTCTTGTTTCTTATTCAATTCTGATGAAACATGGCAAGATTGTACCTACAATGGAGAGCGCTACATGTACCAAAGTTTGCAACAATTAGATAAAGAAGACCAATTTTAGAAGCAATTGAATGTTGTGATTTTAGGAAAAGCTCCATACATATTTTTGATGACACCTTTTTTAATCTTCATCCAATTTTCATGAAACCTGGCATTATTATGTCCCTCCACAGGTTTACCAATACTACAAAATTTCAGAAAGATTGGATAAAGTGTCCTGATGTTATAAGCTATTAACTTGAAAATTCATTTCCAGCTGTAACATTTTTATATGCCATCCTGTTTATAAGTAATTTGGCAAACATTTATCGCATACATTCCCTATTATCTCTTTCAAATTAAAGAACACTTTGATAAAGGGACCCAATTTTATAAGCAACTGAAGTTGTCCCCTTGAAGAACATTATTCAGATAAATTGCAGCACATGCAGTGTGAGTCAGAGGCAGACACCTGACATGGCAGGGGGAGGGAGGCTGTAAGGAGGGAGGATGGGGAGAAACCCAACAGACTGAAAGACACATTCACTGTCCAGTTACTGTATGCTTCCAGCTTTACAGGACCAATCAGTAATGGCTTCAAGGCGGGAATAGGGGGTGGTCCTCAGGCGGCCATAGAAGGAACATAACTGGGACTTTGGGGATAGCATCCCAGCAATCAGGAGATATAGTTTACACATCGAGGCTGGATAATTATCATCACAAGCACATCCTGCAGCACTGTTACAGAGGACATAAGAGAATCTCTATTGGCTCATTCCTAAACAGATGCTTCCGATTTCCCAGTAACAAGTGGGTAGAAAAGTTGGGATGATCACAGCACAGAATGAGGATATTTGATTGACATTTTTGCTACCCAATTGGCCTCACAAACCAATCTTATACCACAATGACACAAGAGAATCCCTGGCATAGACTCATTCTCTACATAACCTGTGCAGGCATATAAAATTGAAACACTTTATGACATCTTTATGATATTTGGCAGAGTTGATCCTGAATGTATGAGATATAGCATTGCCAATTTTCATGTACACTGGTTGGACTAGAAAGATGTTACCATCAGACATACATTTAAAAGTTAATTGTTTATACCACCAGGTCCATTTATCCAATCCCTCTGAAGTTTGGCATAGATTGTAAACATGGGAAGTGGTATAAAGTTTCCAAGTTTCATTCAACATTAGATGGAATGCAATGAAGTTACAGTCAAGAATTTATATGCAGATTTCTTAAAAATAGCATAATTCAACTATTTATATAATCAGATTCAATTATCCATTATTTCTGTAGTTTGGAACATGTAATCCTTTCTGTGGGAGTTACAAACCCTCCATGTTTCATCCACATATAATGAAAAACAAAAAAGGTACAGCCAAAAATGTGTTTTCTATTGAAACCAATGCAAAACGAAAACAAAAGCAAACACAAAAACAAAAATTTGATATTTATAAAAACAAAATTGAAAAAATTAAATTACATTAATGAAATTTTTTTATTTTTTTTAAATGACATGGGTCCCTGGTGCACACCTCTATGGGACAGCCACACTTCCTCCTTTCCCACAAAACGGGAGCTGTGATATATTTGAATAGTACATGCTCCCATGGCAACAAAGGCTGTGCAAGCAGTCTTGTGGGAAAGCAGCCATAATTTCAGTGGGTAATATCTGCTTTTTCAGTTACCGCATTTGATACCCAACAACTTACTCAGACTCTGATCTGGTACCTGAATACAAAAAAAATCAGGTATTTCCAGTAGTGATTTTTTTTTTAAAATTTACTGATACCCAATCAGTATTCCAATCAAATTATCAAGCTGGTAAAATGAAAAAAAGGCATGAAACATTTAAAAATGTGACTTGAAGTCGTTTCCTGGGACCAGAAGTTGACTTTTGGGGACAGAAACGTTCATTTTCTGGAATGGAAAACCCATAAATAATTTTTTTAAGGAGAAAAATTGAAGAAGAAAAAATACTAAAAAAATTGGTACAAGAAGTAGTTTTCCAGGGCTGGAAGTTGTTGAAAAATAGTGAGAACTTCACCGAAACCTTATAAATAGATGGTGGAAGTTGGTTTATCAACAAAAAGGTCAAAAACCAATATCCAAAATCACCTTTCTGGGACCGGAAGTTGACATTTCAGGATACTGGGTATCCGACCCAGTCGTAATCGGATACAGCATGGTACCTGATTGTTATCAGGTCAAAACAGGTTCTGGAAATTTGACAGGTTACCTAATTTTGCAGATACCCTCTTTCAGCTCTATGGCACACATTCAACTCCACAGTAGTCCTAATAGAAATACACCATCAAAGCCTCAAGGAGGTCTCATCAGACCAAAGTCCTTCACAAACGTCCAGCATTCTGAGAACTCTGCAGAAGCTTAAGAACATGACCTGCAACCTCCCCTTTTAGCCAGCCTTTCTTTACCACCATTTTCAGAGCCTTTCTATCTTCATCAGACTTTGTGGAACTTAATTGCTTAGCAGTCCTTCTGTTTGGGTAGAAAGAACAGGAGCAATCCCATCTGAAGTCCCAGCATAGCCTGTCTCCCACAGACTTTCTACTGGGTACTGCTGTGTCAGGGCTGGAATTCCTACACTGGTTTTCCAGACTTCCAGAAGCCAAGTCCATCTGCCAGGATAGAAGCTCTTGCCAGTTTTTTTCCTTTCCAGATGGGCCTTGTAGCCAGGTTTAGTCCTGTCAGCTGGGAGAGACCCAGACCAGCTCCTCTCCTCTAAGCTGGCCCCAGCCGACTCAGCTTTTAGTCCTTTTTATCAAAGCTGGGCCCTTTACCCAGCTGAGCTGAATTAACTTTTTTAGGCTAGGTTTCCCCTGTCTTAAAGGCCCGCAGTCCTTTCCCTGCTATTCCTGTTGTGTTATATAACTGGGATGATTTCTTCCATCACTGTGAACATTGGTAGAGAGGATTGATTCCATGAGAGGGAGAAACTGTCCCAATTTCAGGCAATACATATGGAAAACAAGAAAGTGGCAGGAATTTGAATTTTGGATGCAAAATTACATTTCTTCTGTGATTTATTTGCAGATGGAGACTTTGTTTTGGGAGCAGTATTAAGAATCTAGTAGTGCTTGAAAAGTGTGACCTGAACAGATTTCATGTTTTTAGATTTTGAAAACTTGTATAGTTTTGAAGTTCTGAGTTTTGGAATAGCCATTTTGGCCAAGCTGGAGTGTGAGAGCTACTGTTGTATGGACCTGAGTGTCATTGATTGCTGACAATAGGAGGTGTGCAATTCATTTTAGTCAAACCAATAACTAAAATGATTTTTCTGCATTCATTTTAGTTACTAATTTAACTAAAGCTAAAGTATATTCAAATGAAATTTGTTTGAAACAATTTTTGGTTTGGTCACATTACACTCTATACAACATGCTATGGGGCGATGCCTATCCATGTAAAGATGGTCCACCCTGGGGTGAGGTGAGCTCTGGGCCAGCTCCATTTGTGGTCCTCTGGAATAACAGAGAGCACTACGAGCAGAGCAGGCTACCCAAACCAGGAGCACTGGTCGGGGGCAGAGCAGCAGTCCATCTAAAGGGAAGACAGCCACTGAAGCTCCACTCCCGGACATTGGTTGCCCTGGCAACTCCTATAGAGCTGCAGGGGACAGCCTAGAGTGACTGCCAATCCACTTGCATCTCTATGGTGTAGAAGAGGGGACACCCGTGCACAGATGGCAAGTCACGGCAGTTGCCTCCATCTAAACCCACTGTGGCCAGAATGGACCTGAGGGTGGCCACCCCAGGCCCATCTAAAAACACCCAAAATAAAACCTCTATTTAAATTAATGCAAGACCTGAAAAGTGATGCCTATCAAAAATAATGGCCATCAAATTTAATTATTAAAATTAAGTTAAATTACAAACAAAAACAAATACATAACTAAATTTTTGAAATGAAAACAAATCCAAAACGAAAATAAAGCTCATCCCTTCCGCATATCCCTAGCAAGCAAATGTATGCCTTTTATTGCAGGCATTTATTTCTTTTCACCCTATTATTGTATAGATGCATGAGGTGTTTATTGTACCCTAATCTTTTATGGATGCCTGTTCTGATTCAACATATGGCAGGGTGCCTTTAGAAGGATGGGTCACCCAGGGATGAACTGTGCTGGCACAGCCAGCATTGTGGCAGCCCATCTGTCTGAAAACACCCAATGTAATCAAAGGCCCTTGGCTGCTCCTGAGGGTAATGAGATAATGTCAGAATGAGGCTCTTTCAGGGTGACCTGGATATGTTTCTTCAGGGTGGGACCCATGTTAGAAAGTTCAGGAGCAATACCTGCAGTCAATTAAAATTAGAGATGGCTGCTTGTTCTCATCCGGTAGCAGGACAAGATGTTGGTGGTAAGCTAAGTAGCTGAACTATAAAAGACTGGGAAAGAGTTCAATCTAGAGGACCAACAGGGAAGAAGAGGCATTTGGCAAAGTACTCACCTCAGGAGAGCACAAGCAAGAGGGATCCAGGATGCTAGCCTGGGCCATCAATCACACAGGGCTTCCCTAGAGTTGGCTAACAAAGGAGGCCATGTTAGAAAGGTTGTAGGGTTGTAAACTAAGGGAAGGCTTGCTCAAAAGTGAGGACATGGAGCCACTCTAAGGCCGTTTTCAGACGAGCGCGGCGGCGCCCGCGCTTGTTTCTTTAAAAAGCCGGCAGCCCGTTCTACACGAGACGCTGCCGCCGAATACGCGCATGCGCGGCCGACGCGCATCCATTTCCGTGCGCGAACTGACCGGGTCGGCGATCGAGGCTGGTCAGACGCGGCCGGAAATGGATGCGCGTCGGGCCGCACATGCGCGTATTCGGCGGCAGCGTCTCGTGTGGAATGGGCTGCCGGCTTTTTTGGAAACAAGCGCGGGCGCCGCCGCGCTCGTCTAAAAACGGCCTAAGAGTATGTATCTTGAGTTTGACACTTGTGCACTTTTTATGCTTATTATAATAAAGAAGCACCTATGGTGGAAACAATACATACAACAGTATTCTGGCCCAGATTCTGCAGCCACTCATAGTCCAAGAGGTCTGCCCTATTACACACAAGTTGCATGGTGACTTTACTTTTCATTGTTTTCTAGTTACTGTATGTCATTTTGTAAATTTGACTCCCACGTTTGAAAGTTAGAGGGCTTGATCCCAAACCCTGCACAAACAGTGTGCACACATTCAGCATGCAACTCTCACATGGACCACACCATGCACTCATGCAGACAGGACTATGGCCCATGCACAAGCTGCATGCACGCCACATGCAAGTCATGTGCACAGGGGTTTGGGATTGAGCTCAACGCAAAATGGAAATGAGTCGAAATTACAACTCTTTGAACTTTCATATGGATTTTGATCCTTCATGTGGCAAGCATTCAACAGCTGGTGAGTTCAGATATGGCTAATTGGAGAAAGATGGTGTAGCAGCTGCTTTGGTTTCACTAAAGTGACCTTAGAATACATTCATAGTACCTGTTAAGAATCAATACAGACATCTTATTTTCTCTGGGATCAGTCTACAGCTCATATAAGACAACAGGATTCTTTCCATTCACTTAAATGGGCTTTTGCTTATGCCCCGAGCTACTAAAAATGGACACCCAATGCCATGCATTATTTATCACAGTTCACAACCTAATTTATGTGGTTGCTTTTCTGCTGCGAACCTAACATCTTATGGAAGATGGTTAGATCTATTTCCTTTCTTAGCCTTCTCATTTGGCAGGTTGGACCATGGATCTGTAAAGTTATATGTCTAAGAGTTATATGTGGCCTTAAGCAAGTTGAAGTACAAGAGGTTATCTATTGATATGAAGATGAATCATCAAATAATGTATCATCTGTCTCAAGGAACACACTGAGCAATTTTTCAGTCCATTCTCCTCACTGTCGCATTTCAAATTCATTTTGTCTCACAAAAAAATCTTACAGTAAATGTCTCAGAAAGGGGATAGCTTGGGCTGCAAGAGGCAGCCATATTTAGTGGAAGAAATAATGGGTGATTGCAGACGTTCCGTGGTCCCGAATCACCACAGTGGATTCCCAGCAGTGGTGACTGCCCAACCACCCGCCGTGGTCAAAGAAGGCCCAGAACAGATGGGACGGGACCGGGACCATGGCAGGGAACTGGGCCATCAGATCACGGGCCAGGGTAGCACAACAGATGTGATGCCAATCCCTGGGTGTGGTCAAAACACCCAGAAGGCACTGGGGAGGGACTGGAGGCAGATGTGGCTGAGAGAGGGCAAACAAAGCCAAAATCTCCCAAAGGGAACGCCCACACAAGGGAAACTGGAAGGGAGGAGGCAGAGGGAGAAGAGCCGCTGGGGCAGCGCACACAACAGGCACAGGGAAAAGGAGGTCCCAGTGGAACACACAGCACAAACACACACCCGGGCGCACATACACCTGCACGGGAAAGGAAGGGAAGGGAGGGACACAGCAGTACAGACAACACACATGGCACAATGGGCACAGGCGGGAGAGAAGGGGGGTGGGGACAGGAAGCGGGGGGGTGGCCCAGGGGCCAGGGCAGGACAAGGGAAATGGCAAACTGAACCCCCACAACAGCACAGCCTGTACGGGCACCCCCACAGCAACACAGGCAGTCCCAGAATGGGGGGAACCCCAGGGGCACAGCACAATCACAGGGGGAGGCCACCTGGACCGGGGAGCAGCCCGGGAATGGTCCAGTAGGCTTCCAGGGATCCCACGCAATGGCTAGGGTGCAATGGATGGCAAGGAGGCGAGATGGAGACGAGGAGCAGGGCAGCCGGTCCAGCAACACCCCCACCCCCACGGGAGAGCGCCCAGAGCACCAGTCTGGGGGCCTCGGAACCCCACGGTCACTCAGACACCCGGGGGGGCACAGGAGGTAGCGAAGCTGGAGCATGAAGGACAGAGGCAACCGGGCCGCCAGGGGCCAGCATACAGTTCAGGACACAGCTGCAGGAGAAGGCAGTCATGGAGGGGAAAACCTGTTGCAGAGGGGCCTGTTGCAGGGGGGCCTGCGGACAGGGCCCAGAGCCACAGGCAGGGGCAGTGGAACCCCAAGAAACAGCCAGCACAGCAGCGATCCAGGAACATCAGGGAGGGAAGGGGAAGTGACCCACGGTGCCAGGGGGGAGGTGGAAGCACACACCAGGGACAATATCCAGGGCCTGGAAGGCATGGGGGGGGGCCTCACAGTCATCTGCAGGGGTCCACAAAGAGTGTGCATGACTTGCAGCCACTGAAGCATGCCCCAATGGAAGCCCAACTCAGACATGTGGTGGGCAGCCAGGTAGTAAGCCTCGAAGGGTTCCTGGTTGGAGAGCCCCACCTGCACATTGGATCGGGACCACACACTAGCCAGCGCCATCACCTCTGCTTCAGAGGGCTCTGACAAGGCATAGTCTGCAGGTGGGGGCCACGGAAGGTGACCCAGCTCCAACAGGTGGTGATAGATCACCCGCTGGACCGCTGGTAACCTCGGGCCACATGAACACAGCCAAAGAAAGACACAGCCAGGACAGGGCCCCCCTCCACCAGACTGGCCGTGTAGCCAGCCAGGCTGCAAACAGAGAGCATGGACATGGTCTCTACAGCCGACCACCCCACATGCGAGCACCTGATCTCTGGGATGCGCCCATCGGGAAAGGGACACAGGCCCAGTGCCTCCGCATATAGCTGGCAATCGTGGGCGATTGCCACATGGCCATAGTACCACAGCCTGGAGTTCATATGCTCGTAGGCACCTATGAGACTGTCCAGGCAGCTCAGGAGCAATTGCATGGCCGGAGAATGCCACAGGTCACACAGGGCCATGGTCTTGCAGATGGTCCAACTACGTGTGGCGCCTGGGGTGCTGGGGCCCGTGAGCCCAGGGGAAGCGTGGCCAGCCATGGTCCAACAAACACCTGGGACTAAACACAATAAAAGGGGGGGGCACAATACCTGGAGGGATGGAACAGGACATTGGGGAGCTCCAAGGCCAAGCGATAAGGCCACAGGCTGCAACATTGTACGGATACAGAGTGAGGTGTGGGGTACGGACTTAGCCCAGCTGCTGGAACAGAGCACACAGACAGGGCAGCCTACACATTAATCAGGGTGCCCAGGACATCAGGAAGCCGACAGAGAGAGGTGGGAGATGATGACAGCAGTATTGCAGCTGCTGCCTGCACACACCTGGCTGAGGGCAGAGCCAAGCGCCATGCCACCTGCCAGGAAGGCATGTGCATGCATGGGACCACCCGTGGCCTCTACAGCCCACTTGCCCTGCAGGAGCTGGGCCTGCCAATCAGGGGGCAGTCAGGGTGATCCAGGGCCCTGAGCCCGGTTGACAGGGCGTGACCGGGGGTGGGAAGATACCGTTCCCAACCGACAATAGGTGTGGCTCCAACTCACCCAGGGCACCAGTCACCATGGAGCTAGGCCGGTTGGGTGCCTGCGGGATCCACCTAGCCATGTGCATGGAGTGATACACACGAACCTCCTGCGCATCCAGACCGCAAAGGTGCACCTGGCCACCCGGCTCTGTGTGTGTATGGCCAGGAGCACTGCTAGATCCCAGAGAGCCCACCATGGGTTCAGGCACTCCCGGGCCTGCCTCAGGGCCCAGCAGGTGTCCGAGGCAGTCCGACAGGCACTCCTCTGTGCCTGGGGTTGGGCTGCAGTGCTATGCAAGGTGGCCAGCTGGTTCCAGTGGTGGAGGGAGACCATGGGGCGCACTGCCCTGCTTGCAATGTCCATCAACCAGTGGGTATGGGTCACGGAGTAGACACAGGGGTCATGGGCCAGGGCACTAGCCCAATGGGACGAGGCCACATGGAGATCGCACTTTCGGATGGACATGCGTGTCCTCCTGTGACTCGTGGAGCTGTTAATGCCCTGGAAGGAGTGGGAGGCCACCCCCATGTAGGCCCCCATACCTATGGTTCAATGGGACATCATCGGGGTCTTGGCCCTTGCAACACCGGACTCCTGCCACTCCATATCACAGAACTTCGGCGTTGGGGTGAGCACCGTTGCCGGGATCCTGAGGGACATCTGCGAGGTGGTGGAGGGCATAGTCCTGGACCGGGCGATCCAGATGGTGGACCAGAAGGTCATGATGGCCGGCTTCGCAGCTGGGGGATTTCCCAACTGTATGAGCTCCGTGGACGGCACCCACATAGAGATCCTGTGCCCATAAGCTGGGGAGGCCTCGGAATATGTCAACCGACACAGGTACCAGTCCCTGCCGTTGCCGGCGGTCATGGACCACCGGGGTCAGTTCAGTCATTTATTTATTCAAGCGTGGCCAAAGACCATTGCATCCAAAAATCAATACATATATATCTAAAAGGAATATAACACGGACAAAACAGTGCCCAATATACAAAATAAAATCCATCATTAATTTAAACAATAATACAACTGATTTAATATCAAATAGAAGAGAATGGGGGTTTAAGTTGATTGAAACATAATTACCCCTGCTTCGATAGTCCCTAGGGAGTCTTTCGGGGCTTGTGCTAAGCACCCTTTTAACCAAAGATTGACCTGCCAATTACCGGAGCACCCAGTAAGTTGCAAGAAGTATTAACGTACCATGGTATAATTAAACACCCCCCAATCCCAAACTTATAGTAAAAAATATTCCGGCATCTATCCCATCCCCTCACTAACCCTATGCAGAATTCAGCATCCCTCAACCCAAAGAGGGATCAAGACTGGCGCCAAAGGACAAAAAACCCTGCCTCCAGTACACCATCTGCATTAAAAATCATGCCATTACCTTTATAACCAAAGAGTCAGAGTTATTCAAGAGGAAGTCCATCAATACCTCTTCTGGCTGACCGGGGAGCTCATCCAACAACAGGGCCAAGTACTTATCCCTCGCCTCATCATATAAATGGCAACACAATATCATATGCCCAGGAGTTTCAGTAATTAAGTTGTCAAATGGACAAATTCTTTCCATTAAAGGGATTCTCTGGATCCTACCCTCGAGTACCTCAGAGGGGAGGGCATTAACCCTTGCCCGAAAAAAAAAACGCTTAGCTTTCAGGGATATAGTTTCTGTTAAGTACACCGCCATTTGATCTTGAGATGGTACCCAATCAATATAGGCCCTCATGTGCAGGGATTCCCCAAGTCTCCCAATTTTGGCCTGCCTATCAATATCATCCATAGGGATGGGCGAACAGATCGTGGTTCGGGTTCAGCCGTTCGGTTCTGCTGCGTTCGTTTCGTCCGTTCGGTTCGCCCGTTCGGTTTGGTTCATCAGTTTGAATGTTTGGCCGTTCGGTGGTTCGGGTAGAAGGTTGAGTTCAGATTCGGTATTTGGTTCAGTCGGAATAGGTTCTGTCTTTAGTTTGGTGCAATCAGGAACTGAAAATGACATTGAGTTTTTGAAATAAAAGGAAAAACTAAAAAACATATTTCTGACTATAACATTTCTGTTTCTTATTACTTTTTAATGAAATGTAGGGAGATTGTACACCCAATAGAGGGCACCAAGTGTACCAAAATTCGGAACAATTAGATAAAGGAAACATATTTCAGAAGCAATTGAATGTTGTGATTTTAAGAAAAGCTCCATACACATTCATGATTACAACTTCTTTATCTTGCACCCAATGTTCATGAAACTTGTGCATATTACATACCTCCATATGCTTAATATTTTTGCCAATGTTAGGAAAGAATGGATAAAGGGTCCCAAGGGTATAAGACATTAACCTGAAAATACATTTCCAGCTGTTACATTTTGATATTCCATGCTGTTTACAGGATATTTGACAGGAATTTATCAAATACCTTTCCTGCCATTTCAGCAAATCTACAAAAGATTTTGATAAAGGGACCCAATTATATAAGCAATAGATTTTTTCCCCATGAAGATCATTATTCAGATGAATATCAGCATATTCAGTGCCAGTCAGAGGCAGGCACCCTGCATGGCAGGGGGAGAGAGACTGTAGGAGGAAGGATGTGGAGCAACC
>QEPC01002298.1:159673-188641 GCA_003113815.1 Sphenodon punctatus | reverse complement strand
TAATAACAAAGACATTACAACTGGAAATGTGTGTGAAAACCATGAATGCATTAAATTGCTTATGAAATAAGTGCCCTTCATTCAATCTTTCGAAACTTTGGCAGGGATGATCCCTTTTATAAGAGGTACAAGGAGTATAAAACTGGTCCAAATTGGATAAAAAAAGAGATGTTACAGCTGGAAATGTGTGTGTAAACCACACAAACTTCAGTTCTTATAAAGGTGGAACCCTTACCAATCTTTATGAAATTTGACAGGGATAATCCCTTGGATCATTTGTACAATCTATGCAAACATCATGCAAATCAGATGAAAAATGAAGACAGAAAAGCCAGAAATCCATTTCCCATAACTCTGTGTGTATTAATGGACTCTGTATATGCCTGTTGGCCAGTGAATAAAGAAACTGTAATGGAGAGCCAGAGTGGATCCTTGTAGGAGCAGATCCTGCAAGTACATATCACTCAGGGCACCCTGTTACATAAAAAGAGCCCCACAGTGTCAGGCTCTGGGGCGGCAGCAGGTGATTCGGGCCAGTCAGGCCCTCCCCCGCCCCCATGCTTCCACAGTTTGTGGGCAACCTGAGGATGGGTGGCACCATGGCTTGTGACTGGAGGGGCATGGCCCAGAAGTGCAGGGGTCAGGGGACACTGCAGTGTGAGCTCCCTGCTTTGCTGGGCAACCGGGCACGCAGTTAAGGCACAGTGCATGGCTCAGGAGCCGTGGAGCTGCAGGCCTGGAAAACCTCCCTGCCGTGAGCGGTGCGGGACTGGGGCCGGGGGCAGGGCCAAAAGCAACAACACCTGAGGCCCTTATGACAAGCACATAAAACAAGCAGTGTGACACTCACTCCCCGCCGGTAATTGTTACGAGAGGTTGACCCACCCTGAGAGTCTGTGTATTCTGAGTAGTGAGTTTGGTATCTGAAGTGGTGTCTGTGGAGTGGGTATGCGTGTATGTGGTAGAGTGTTTGGGAGTGGAAGTGTGCGCATGGCTGCCCCCACACATTCCCTCACCCATGGTCAGGGACCCAAGTTGACTGCGTTGCTGCAATTTGCAGTGGTTTTCGCAGAATCAGCCAATCCTCGCAGAATCCACCAAGCCTTGCAGAATCCTCACAGAATCAGCCAATCCTGACCATGACCCAAGGGTAAATAGGTCCCTGGGAGATGAATGGTGGGTCTCAAGACCCTATGTTTGCGTGAGGGAGGTGCTGAAATTTCAGAGGATTTGAGTTGTGTTTGACTAGCAAAGTTGTGATTCTATGTCAAACCTATTGCAAATTTGCTTCCCAGCATGCATAGTTATGCAAATCAAGTTAATTATGCAAATATTAATGCTCACAGTGAATTTGCAGAATTTGGCTTCACTGGTTGCAAAATTTAAGATTTTTTGGTGCAGTCAACTCAGGTCCCTGCCCATGGTAGAGTGCAATGGTGGTGTGTCTGACTTTCAGTGGAGACCCTTTCTGACTGCTTCCCACTCCTGGACCCTGGACCTTCTCCCCTTATACCCTCAGTGACAGTCCCAGAGTGCGTGTAAGTACTGCATCTCTGTTCTACCCTTCCTCCTCCCCCCCCTTCCCTTTTGTTGGGAACCCTGCCCTCTCTGCCCTATGATGATCTGGGTTCCTCTCTACCTTGGAGAGAACGTCTCTACAAGATCCTGATGGCCGATTTACCCCATGTCGGGTGTCTCAGACCTTGGGGTAGGGCAGGGAATTCCCTCTCCTCTGGGGGTGCGAGATTAGAACTCCCTTTATCCTGCCCTTCCCCACCTAACACACAGCTGACAATTTCCACAGTTCACTTCCTGGTCTTTTCTCCTTAGATCTCATACCCACATACCTTATTCCATCCTTGTTCAGTTCTTAGAGATAGTTATTCCAGTTTGGACTCTGTGATCTCTGTCATTGTTTCTTGATCTGGCTTTTGAGACACTCCTCCTCCTCTTTCGCTTCCTTTCCACTGTCCCTAGTGTCGGGCCATTTGAAGCTATTCTGATTTTATGAAGTGACTCCCTTTTCATACATCCTGGAGCCTGTCCTCTTTTCTTCTTTATTCCTTCACTCATTATTCCCTGATATATTTCCTGCTTGGATCTCAGTCTGGATGCAATTCTCCACATTCTCCATTCAGTCCCAACTCAACCAGCATGGGAGCTAAGGATGGCACACCTCCTTCTCAGATCTACCCTTCCCAGGAAGCTTATGATGCAATTCTCCTTTCCATTAGTGGTGTGCATATCATTTATGTCTTCTGTTTAATTTAAACAACATTTTGTGATTTTAATGTAAACAGAAAACATTTTTAAAAATGTTAAAAAAAAATTTAATTTAAATTTTGTTTATATTTTCCCTGATTGTGACAGCAGTGAGGCTGTGTCAGGCAAAAAAAAGAGAAAAGTATCAGTTCAAACTAGGGATGGATGAAGAGAACGGAGTTCGGAAATTCGATTCGGTTCAGTTTGAAACTCGAGTTCGGAAATTCGGTTCAGTTCAGTTCAGTTTGAAATTCGAGTTCGGTGCGGAAGTTAAGTTCGGTTGACCGAACAGGCCAAGTTCGATCGAATTCTGAACTTCCAAATTATGTTTGGCCATTTAAAACCAGGGTTTTTTGGTGTGTTTTGCCACTAGGGATGGGCGAACAGAACGGAGTTCGGAAATTCGAGTTCAGTTCAGAAGTTCGGTTCGGTCAACCGAACAGACCGAGTTCAGTCCGAACTCCAACTTCCAAATCGTGTTCGCCCATCCCTAGTTCAAACCAGGGGGGAGGGAGAAGGAAGGGAATGGGGGGAGGCATGCTTGGCATCTCTACTGGCCAGTTGGGGTTGCGAAAGCATCACACAGTACTTGACACACAGAGAGAATGCCTGTCATAGAGCTTCATAAGGCTGTGTCAGGCAAAAACAAGATTATCAATTAAATCCAGGGGGAAGGAAGGAAAGGATGGAATGGGGAGAGCATGATTGAAACCTCTGCTGGCCAATTGGGATGGCTAAGACATCACACAGTAATTGACATACAGAGATAATTCCTGTGATAGGGCCTTGTTTGGTGATGCCAGAACTTGGATTAGCCAACTAGGGACACTGGGGGGATGGCAATATGAAAGCCATATTGGGGGAGGGTATCTGATTTCAGCTTACAGATAGCTTCTGGGTCTTCAGAACATTTTGCAGAACTATTCCTCCTTCATTTCCAAATATTTAAATCTCCTGTCTCTGTATAAATATAAATAAATATAAAGTTTATTGTTAGCCTCATGACCATAACAACAGCGACAACAATCAAAGAATTTCAAATTCATTCATAGTCATAAACATATACAAGTAATAAAATACTAAATACAATCTAAAATATAATCTAAAATAGCATGTTCACCCATGCAATATATATACTTAAATTATTCAAATTGCATGGGACCAACAAAACCCCTGAATTCCATTTTTTAAAAAAAGTATTATGCTAGGAATGTAAGTTAACATCTCTTAAAGTATAAAATAGGTAAGTTAATAAGCTGGTTAAAAGTACAGAAGGCAAATGGGCAACAGTGCATCACAGTATTACTACCTCCACCTAAAGTAAGTGGAGTTGCTTTAATCAAACCTATTCTCAGGACACATCCCCATACCTTATTCACATTCCCTACCACATTGAGATATAATCCTACTAAATCTTTTTAAAGTGTCCCCATCTTTTAGATAAGTGACTGGGGGGTGGGGGGAGAGAGAGAGACAGAGAGAGAGAGAGAGAGAATGAATGTGTCAGACAATGGCTCGGAGAACAGCCTTTCCCCCTCCTTTCCAGTGCTCCTCTGTTGCCCCTTGTGGGCATTAAATCACATTTCATTCCCACATTCCTTAACAAAGTCATGAAAGTGAATGCCCATTGAAATTAATGGAAACATTTTTTTAAACGTAAACAAAATTAAAACAAAACAAAAAATGAAACAGAAAAAAATCAAAAATAAACAAAATTAAAATGTTCCCTCCTGCACATCCTTTTTTTTGCCACACATCTCAGTAGTCCAGTCCCCCTTTAGTCAAGGACAATCATTGCCAGCTGAGGGCTAAATATATTGAATCTTTTGTTAATACCATGTGTAAAGAGTTGAGTGACGAACTTGTAATGTATTGTTTGTTGGATGATTGTGACTTTCCTCTCTCCTGAGCAATTGCAGCATTTTGTGAAAACCTAATTTTCTTTAAGCAGTGGAGGGAAAACATCTCTTGCTTATAGCTTATAGTTTGTCTTAACACTTGTAAGTATGCCTTCCAAGTGTTTAGTTTATGGCTAAATAGTCAATTTCTTGTAGTTGTTATGGGTCGTTTTGACTCAATTGTCTCCGACCCAGTTGTCAGTTACGTGAGGGTCTATTACAGTTTATTTACTATATGTTGTATGTGTTTTGTTTATCATATTATGTTTTGTTTTGTCCTATGGCTAACAATAAATATTTTACCTACCTACCTACCACTTCCCTGGCTAGCAAACCTTTCCCTAGTAGCCTCCGGTCACAGGCCTAGTCCCTCCTGACACCAAGGCCCAGTTTACCAACTCTCTTGGTTCTGGGGGCTCTAGTCCTTCTGTCCCTTTAGTCCTTTGGGGATTTTCTGAGGCCAAGCTCTCCCCAGCTCTTCCTTTCCCCTTACTGGCCTCTCTCTCTAGACTGAGCCCAGCACAGTCCCTTTAGACTCTTGGCTGGACTAGTCATGCCCAACTCAGGTGAGCCTTGTAAGCACCTCAAGTTTTTCTTGCAGCGACTTTGGAGGCTTACACACCTGGATCTGGTACCATTCTCCCTCTGGAACTGCACCTGTCCATTTAGCACTTACTGGGCATGGTCCTTGATACATGTAGCACCAGTACCTCACAACTTGCTGTTACTCCTTAAATGACCAGTGGCCCACCAGGCACAATTCCCTGTTACAGGTAGGGTCGCTGATATTCAAGAATGAAAGGTCATTATCTAAGACAAAGAATTCAATGATAAAAATATTTTATAAAAAATAAAAAAAATTAAAAATGAGACGTCCCCAAGAATCATGGTGGTAGCATTCACCAACTCCATAATGCCCATAGCATACTGCAGAGGCAAATAGACAGAAGAGAAGGTAAGCACACTGCAAAGGTGTGGGCATGAGTCAAAATTATTTTTAGTGGACTTCATGCTGACACTGTCCAGCTGGCGGATCACACGCTTGGTCTGTTAGTCTTCATTTCCTTACATTAGGGAATGGTTTTAATGTTAAACTGTAGTAGACTAAATGACAGGAGAGGAATTTATAGAAAATATTCCCTCAGAATATAATTTTCACAAACGAAATATTGGTATTTATTACAATTCTACCTAACAGTGATTTTGTATCTGTGAATATTATTTAGATGTTTGCAAAGCCATCAAAATACCTGGATAATATCTACATCTGAAATGGATACCCACATATCTGTGTATTTAGTTATTCAAGCTAAATTAGTTTGATAAGTTGCTTACATATGTTGGTTTATTATGTCAGTTACTCAGATACTTGGTTCAATTATTTGGTTAATTCACTCTTGTACACATGAAATAAACCAAATAATTGAGTAAATGAGCTGAATAATCAAAGAACTAAATAAAGCAAATAACTAAATTACCAAATAAATGAAACAGCCAAAACCAAAATGTGTAAAGGGGATAGCTGAAAGAAGTGGGACAAATATCTGCTCCATTGGCTTTGGTTCAAAAGTGTCTGAAACTATAGCAATGGAACCTGTTTTTATATTAATATCTTACATTGTCCTGCCGTAAAGAAAGGAAGATTGAAGGAAGCTAGGTCCAATGACTACAAGTCCAGAGCAGAGCCTAGGGAAGGGAAATGTGCCCTACCTACCTGTCTGTTAGTCAGCCACCTGGAGCGAGGCCTGGGGTGGAGCTGCTACCCCAAAAGACAGCTAAAGAGGGCGTGAGCACATGACAGTGCCATAGGCGTGCGCCTAAGGGTCACGCATACAAGGGCGCGCACCCTTAGGTGCAACCTTTGGAGCCCTCTAGACTGCCTTATGAAGAGAGCAGAGTTTGTGACTGTATTTAAAAACTGCTCTAAGAACAACACTAATGGAGGAGGAGGAAAGGAGGCACTCATGGACACATTAGAGCTATGAGGCCCAGAGAAACCTCCATGACAAGCCCAGATGCCTGGTATTGCTGGCTGCTGGATTTAAGATACAGCACTGAAAAAGCAATCAGGTATGCAGATTACTGTCTCTGGCCAAAACCAGAAATAAGTCATCAAGGGTGGGTCAACAAGATAACCCTGTCACACTGAAGCCATCAACACCTGGTGGACAACCTGGTATGCCCAGAGTGGGTGGTTCCGATAGAAACTGATTCCCCAAGGCCAGGATGGACAGGGTATTAAATAAGGTGGTGATGAGTGCACAACGATTCCTAAACAATGGAAAGACACCTCACCCCACCCCACCCCCATCCTCGCTGTGGAAGAACAGTGATGACCTTACCTCTTTCCCACAGACCTTCTCCTTTGGACACAAGGGAGGTGATAACCATGACTTGGTACCTCCCATTGGCTTGCATTGCCCAGGAACTGTATATAAGGACAGCCAGAACCAGTTGTCTAACACTTGGGCTTAGAGCTTGGTTCTCCTAGGTTTGCAGTGAGTAGCGTGGTGTTTGCCTCCATCCGTTTCAATGAACTCAAGGAACAGTGCTCTCCTCTCCAGCATTACCTGCCACCACCCCCCACTCCTCACCTTCTGGGACCAGCCTGTCACCAGCCTTCTACCATCTGGATGCGTAAGATACACTGTCATTTTTTGAGTTTACTAGTGTGTAAGTACTGTCAAGATCAGGAACCATTTATATCAACTGCCTTGTTGCTTTATGCAATTAATAAATGTACTTCCCCAATAATGATATATGAGCCCTGCTAATGATTAATTCTAACCCTAAAACTCTTCTTCTGGGATGCTTATTTGGCAGAGGGGAGTGACACCACCTGACCCCTTCCTCTTCCCTGTAGGCATATCTTGGAGTGAGAGGCCAGATGTGCTGGGCATTGGTGCTGGGCTGCTCATTTGTCAGTGGGCAGTGACACCACTTGACCCCTTCCTCTTCCTTTCAGCTATATCTTGCAGGGGGAGGCCTAAAGAGTGGGGTTCTGCTGCTGGGATGCTCATGTGGCAAAGAGGAGTGACACTACCTGACCCCTTCCTCTTCTGTGCAGGTATATTTTTTAGGTAGAGACATGAAGGGCACCAGACCTTTGATGCCTGCAGTAGGGCAACAGCAAAGGGTGTTGGTAATTGGTGGACCATTCGTGGTGTTGTGGAAAAACTTATACTCACACAGGAATGGTTGAAATCTGTTAGAGCTTCTTTACTGTTACCTTTCAGCTGAGAGGGAGAGAACCACGCATCACCATGCAGGGTTCAGCAGAGAGTCTCTAACTCCTCCCATTACACCAAGATGGTTATAGGGTTCTGGTATAAACAAAGGTGTCACTCAAGTGACATGGTACAACAATGGAAAATTACAGAAAACTCAGTAGTTAGCAAGGTGTTTACATACTTACAGAGTACACGTTCCCAAAACAATACAACCAAACATGAGCCAACAATTTTTACATTAAAGAGTGTCTGAGAACTATTCATCCTGTTCTAACTAGACGGTTGCAGCTGCTTTATCACTACAAGACTATAACTGTGTTATCTATGAGAGAGAAGGGGGAAAGGCGTCCTAATGTCTCAGGGCCTATATTCTAACGACAAGATTGGAATGAGAGAGAACTAAAACAAGCAGCTAGCATTTCTCTCTCTGGAACAGAGGTCTGGTATGATTTTACCCAGCATACATCTCTGTAAGCCATGTTAAAGTGGCTCTCTACTCTGGCTAAGACAATGTAGCTATTCAAAATGAAGTTAGTCTATAGGGTTCAAATTATTCCCCGACAACGGCTGGTGTGTCCCTTTCCAAGACGGACTGGGCCATGTATCAATGCTTTTAATATCTGTTTTATCTTGTACTGACCCTGCATGAACTACATTCATGTAGGGGGTGGGAGGCTGGAGGCTCAACCTTGTTTTCTTTGCCATTTTTGCCATCGGTGGGACTTGCCACTGGCCTCCTTTACCCCATGTCCACCTTCTCTTGCTCTTACTACCAGGGAAGGTAGCTTTCCCAGAGCCCCAGGGCCCCTATATTGCAATCTTCTCCCCCTCCTCCCCCCGCTGATGAGGGAGAGGGCACAGGACTGGGGACTCCCTCCCAGCATGGGGAGGAGTTGAGGAGCTACTTGAGTGAGTTGAGGAGCTGCTGGGCTGGGAGTCCCTCCAAGGGCTTGCCCTCTCCTCAGGAGGATCACCATCCTTGAGCCCCAGGTGACATCTCTTTCCCCTCCTCCCTTCCAGGAGGAGAGGGCATGTGGCTAGGGCTCCCTGCGGAGAACTTCTGCGACTGGGAGAGAGTTAAGCGGCCTGCTGCTCTGAAGCACCTCAGTCCATGTGCCAAAGGGCTGTGAGCGAAGGTCCCTTAGCATGGCCCTTAGGGTGGTCGAGGGGAATGTCTGTAGTTCTTATTGACAGGTGAGAGGGTGAAGTTGGTGGAATCCCTTGGGCACATTTCTGCTTTGGGCAGAGAGATGGAGTTGTACTTAGGTATTTTTTTGGATGGAGCTAGGCTAAGAGGGAGGAGAGGTTTTTCTTTTTTGGGGTGAGGGGTGTGGTGGATTTAGTATTTTTGTTGGTGGTTACTGGGGAAGCCAAATTCCCCCCCCCCCGTGAGAGGGAGGGGACTTATCTCCATAAAGGGGGGGGGGTTATTATGTATCCCTGTGTGAGGGGAGTAGATAAGGGGGTTTTGAGGGGGAGGCAGGTTTCCCTAACTTGCTGGATGCGAAAGCCATGGAGGAGGAGATCTGGTGGGATGCTAGATGGGCGGATCATAGCCATTGGGGTCGTGATGGACTAGGATAACAATGATCCCTCTGGGGGCTTGGTTCAAACAGTGGGGCAGGAGAAGCATCTGTTGTCCATTCCCTCACCAGCCCCCAAGCAGGTATTTGGGTGGAGCGGGATCTGAAGGCCGCAGGCCTGGTTTTGATGCTGCTAAATGTGAGGTCTGGGAATTAATCCTGAACCAGGCGGCCAATGTCATGTGTATTATGGAGACCTGGCTGGCCAGAGTCGGGGCCTATCTTGGCTGACATTGTTCCAGCTGGGTACTCTGGACAGCATCAACCACATCCTGAGGGATTGGAGGGGCAGTGTAGCTATTATTTTTAGGAAAACCTGGTTTGTTAGGCTATATGTGGTGCAAATTTCACCGGGTGTTGAGGGCCTACACCTTGTGGTTGATTTAGCAGGAGACAGATTACGGGTGCTGCTAGTATACCATTCACCTGACTGTCAGGTCCCCGTGGTATATGGAGGGTTTGTGGAGGCAGAAGCAGGAAGGGAGGTGGTTAGAGTGACAGTGGCATCATACTTGCACTGACGATGACAGATTGTGGCATAGAGCTAGTTTAAAAGTCTATGCAGTGGCTGTGAGGGCAGTAAAAAAAAGGTTCTTTACTGCTCTCAGAGCATCTGCAAAATCTCATCCAGCTGAGCTTTTCCTGGTGGTGAGGGGGCTGGCCAGTCCAGTCTCCCTCTGCTGGGAGCTGGAGTCTTGTAGCGCTCACTGTGACCTGTTTATTGATTATTTCGTGGATAAAATCACTTGCATGCACCACAAATTCAATGTTGCTTTTGCTGCAGTTGGAGAACGAGAGTTTATGGATGCCCCGTCTTGTCCAATTTTGTGGGATCACTTCCAGGTGGTGTCGTTCACTGATGTGAAGGATGTTCTTGGTGTGGTTTGAGCCACATCTTGTGAACTAGAACCATGTCTGTCCTGGGTGATCAAGGCCAGTTGGGAGATGCTGGGACCATTGCTGACTGGGGTGTTCAGTGCATCCCTGAGGGAGGGCAGAGTTTTGGGTGCCTCGAGGAGGTTGTGGTGTGGCCTCTGCTCAAGAAGCCATCACTTGAACATTGAATCCCTCGCCAGCTATTGGCCTGTCTCTAACCTTTCCTTTTTAGGTAGTGGCTAAGCAGTTTCAGGGACATCTGGACCGCATCAGTTATCTTGAACCCTCACAGTCTGGCCTTCATCCAGGCTACGGCATTGAGACTGTACTTGTGGCCTTGGTCAAAGACCTTCATCGTGAATTGGATCAGGGTTGTTCCACTATACTGATCCTGTTAGATCTATATGCCTTTGACATGGTTGATCATGAGGTGTTGGTGGCTGACTTGCGGGACCGAGATGGAGTGGGCAGAAACATTCTCAAATGGTTCTGCTCCTTCCTGTCTGGTAGGACCCAGCATGTGGTGTTGGGGGACCATTCTTCATCTCCCCAGGGCCTTACGTGTGGAGTCCCGCAAGGTTTGATTCTGTCCCACCTCTTGTTTAATGTTTAAATGCAGTCAATGGGCGAGGTCATGAGGGGGTTTGATGTTCAGTGTCATCAAGGTGTTGGTGCTTACTTATAAAGTCATATATGGCATGGCCCTAACTATCTGACCGCCTGACTCCCTGGGCTCTGGATCTGCCTCTGCGGCCTACCAGTGGCACTTTTCTTGAAGTCCCCTGGGTATCCTAGGGGGTGACTATGGAGAGGGCATTCTCAATGGCTACACCATGGCTGTTGAACTCCCTCCCGGCAGAGGCCCGTGTGGTCCCAGACCTCTACTCCTTCTGATGTTTGTGGAAGACCTAGCTGTTCTGCCAGGCTTTTGGTGAGGGGGATGGGTAGGGTGGGGGGTTTAGGGTTAGGGAAGGGTTTTTTTAAAAAAAATCTGTGGTGCCCCATTTTGGTTTTTATTGTTGTTTGAATTTGCATAAATTTGTATGCATTTACATTAGTATACATATATTTGCATATATTTGCATGCATCATGTAAACTTGCCTTCCGCTGGAACACGTCACCTTGAGCTATGGACTCAGAACTATGGACAATAAGAAGGTCCTGGCAGCTATCCAATTAATGGGAGATGGGGGGTGGGAATTTGAATCAGTTTTAGACAGATTAATTGATTAATTGGTTTGATTAGTCAATTAGTGGTTGCAGCCCTAGTTTTTACATTTTTATTGTATTTTATATTGTTTATTATATAAAAATGGAATGAATTAATAAATAAATAAATATCTGATGACACCCAACTGTACTTCTCTTTTTCATCCAACCCAGGCCCTGTAGTCTTGGTGCTTACTCAGTGTATGGCAGCTGTGGGGGGACTGGATGAGGGCTTGAATCCTGACAAGACAAAGGTGTGGCTGGTGGGAGGGGTAGGGGAGCTGATGACTCCCATCATTGATGGAGTTTATTCCTCCCTGCCCCCTGGTTTGGAGTCTGGGGGTGTTCCTCGACTCATGGCTCCACTTGGATGCTCAGGTGGTGGCTGTGATAAGGAGCACATTTTGTTAACTTGATATGGTGGCTTGGGCCATATATCTCAGACTCGGACCTGTCCACTATCATCCATGCATTCATCACCTCAAGACTGGACTACTTCAATGAGGTCTACATGGGGCTACCATTGGTGATGGCTCAGAGACTGCAGCTGGTGCAGAACGTGACAGCCCACCTCTTTATGGGGATGGGCTGTCAGAAGCATATAACATCAGTGCTCTGTTCATTGCACTGGCTGCCTATAGTTTTCTTGGTCCAATTCAAGCTGTTGATTTTGGCCTTTAAAGTACTACATGGCTGGGGCTCCACTTACCTGCACAATTGTCTCACTCCCTGGGGCCTGGATCGGCCCCTGTGGTCTGACTCACTGTGGTTGTGTAACTCTCTCCTGGTGGAGGCCCATTTGTCCCTGGATCTTTCCTCCTTCACCCGATAATGTAAGACCTGGCTATTCCACCAGACTTTTGGTAGGGGAGATGGGTAGGGGTGGGGGGATGGGTTGGGGATTTTGTATTACACTCCAGCAGTTTTATGATGCACTGTTTTTATAGATTTTATATTTGTTTATATTTATATGTTTATTTTTATGTTTTTATGGTTTTTGTTAGCCGTCCTCAGCCGCCTGAGGTGGAATGGAATTTTGGATACTAAATATCAATCAATCAATCAATCAATCAATCAATCAATCAATCAATCAATAACTTGGCTAGACTAAAGTATATATGAGGGCCTGTATTTGTGGGATTAGAATTATTTCATAATAAAACTAACAAATAATATAATTACTTTGAATATTTATTAGTTCATCTCTAGTTCTACCTGCTGGAGCTCAAGGAAGATGGGATAGCTTGACATTTATACTGGTGGTGGTATTTAGAGGTGCTAGAGTATCCTCTTCCCAAAAGGGATGGGTGAACGCGATTCGGAAGTTCAGAGTTCAGCCCGAGCTCGGCCTGTTCAGATGACCAAACAGGAACCCAAATCCGAACACGAACCGACCGAACCAAACTCAATTCCAAACGCCGAAATGACCAAACAGTTCAGTCAGTTTGGATCGCATTTGAGTGAGTTTGGGTGGCTAAAACGACAAAAACGTAGTGTCACTGGAAGACCAAACGTAGCAAGGAGGGGGAGTCAGCTGAGGAGCAGACTTCCAGGCATCAGGGTGGAGAGGCTTGGAGTAGCAGCCAGTCTGCCCAGTCACCATTCCTTCAGACCACTGGTTTCACAGTCTGCGATTGGCCACGGGCTAGGTTGCACGGAGCCAATGGGGCTTGCTGTGAGGTGGGAGCAGCAAGAAACAAAACTGATTGCCTCCCCACTTCCCAACAACACTGTTCCTGAACAGCAGGCGTTTCAGAAGGCTCCCTCTCGCCCAGCAGCCTATTCCTAATCCATTGCCATCCTCCTCCTATTTCACCCATCAAACCCATTTACCTCCATATTGTCAATTATTTAGATTATATTAGATAGATTTAGCTGTTATTTTTTGTTTTTACTCCTCCCTGTGCTCCCTGTGTTCAATCTTCCTCCCTACCTCCCCCCCTCCATTGAATCCTTTTCCCTCTCCCTCTTATTCCATCCCTGATTCCCTTCTCCTATTTTAAGTATGGGATGTATTTAGAGTAGGAATATTATTAGATTGATTTTCATTTCAGTTTTGTACCCCTCCCTGTGTTCTCTGTGTTTCCCTCTGCGTAATATTGTATATATAGATAGATAGATAGTTATTAGATAGACAATTACTAGATAGATAATTACTAGTAGTTAGCTTAGTTATAGAGATAGATAGAAATACAGTGTGTTTGTAGGACAAGGCCTTTGTAGTTAATTATTAGGATATTCCATTTAGTTCANGATAGAAATACAGTGTGTTTGTAGGACAAGGCCTTTGTAGTTAATTATTAGGATATTCCATTTAGTTCAATAGGTTTTATAATAGTTAATAGCAGTTAGATTTAGTGTAGAGATAGATATATATAAAAAAATAAACAGCAACTCCAGCCCCAGGACCCGCCATCAGGGTTCTGGGGCCTACATTACTGGCAGGGAGGGCTGTGGCCAATATGTATCTGGAAGCTGCCACTCTATCCCCAGGACCTACCATCCTTGGTCTGGGGCCATCATTCCTCGCACAAAGGCGATGTCATTCCAACACACCAAGGAACAGCCACTCCAGCCCCAGGACCCGCCATCAGGGTTCTGGGGACAAGTTACAGGCAGGGAGGGCTGTGGCCAATATCTAGAAGCTGTCACTCTAGCCCCAGAGCCCACCGTCATGGGTCTGGGGCCATGATTCCTCGCACAGAGAGCCTTTTTCCGAATGCCCGAACTGAGCCGAACAGGACCAAACTGAACGGCCGAATGTGGTGAACGAACCCAACGGCCAAATCAAACGACCAAACCAAACTGGACCAAACCGAACAGCCAAATCCTAACCACAATGTGTTCACCCATCCCTACTTCTCAACCTTTTCGTAGGAGTATGTAGGTCTGGAACTAGACCAAGAAATGAATGAACACACACACATGCACACACACACCAGAAACATGATGCTCAATTTAACTCTGGCTTTCATTTTAAGTGATGAAGCACCTCTGTACTAAGGGTGTGCATGTTGTTTTTGTTATTACAAGAATGATAACGAATGTTGTCGTTTTCATTGCAATAAAAAAACAACAACCGAGAATAACGACAATAACAAAAACTACAACCGAGAATACCAAAAACGACAATTGAGAATACCAATAACATTATCAATAAGGATATTGATAAAGATAACAATATCAATATCAATATTTATATTGATACCGATACCAAACACGATACCAAAAACGAAAAAAAAAATGATAACGTGAAACGAAAACAACAATGTTGTTATTAGGGATGGGTGAACAGAACGGAGTTTGGAAATTCGGTTCAGTTCAGTTCAGTTTGAAATACGAGTTCGGAAATTCGGTTCGGTTCAGTTCGCTTTGAAATTCGAGTTCAGTTCGGAAGTTCGGTTTGGTCGACTGAACAGACCGAGTTCGGTTGAATTCCCAACTTCCGAACCAAGTTTGGCCATTCAAACCCAGGTTTTTTGGTGTGTGGTGCTACTAGGGATGGGCGAACAGAATGGAGTTCAGAAATTTGGTTCGGTTTGGTTTGAAATTCGAGTTTGGTTCGTAAGTTCGGTTCAGTCTACTGAACAGACCGAGTTTGGTCCGAACTCCAAACTTCCGAACTGCGTTTATCCATCCCTAGTTGTTATCATTGTCATTATTATTAGTGCTGTGGCAGTTGGGTTTTGTAGGGAAAATGTGGAGAGGGGAGGAGGGAGCACACATCTTGGGGTAATTGCAGATGTGACGGGCTCAGAGGCCCACCACGCTGAACCACAGACCGGGATCCATTTTGGATCCGGTCAGGAATCAGGCTGGCCATCCTTTAGACGTCCTGGCCTGATTCTGGAGGGGAATCGGGGAGAAGGCAGGGCTGCACGGTGCAATATTTGGCCACACAACCCCGCCCCCCCGCACTCCCTTGGCCGCCCGCCTTCTGGGACACGGGCGGGCACAGAGGCCAATTGGGCCGCTGCACCCAATCCCGTCCTGTGGTCAGGACCACGATCCAGCAGGGCTGAAGGAAACAGATGTTACATTCGGCCCTTTCCAGATTGTGGCCAATCCAACCACTGTTGAGACCCGATCCCACTACACTTCCAGACCTCTGGGCGGCCGGAGGTCCGGAAGCATGGTCAATGTGATTCCCCCCCAGGTATTCACTGGGATGAACATCTGGCAGAAATCCCTTTAGACGTTATGGTACGAACGGCTACCACAGGGGATTCACAGTGGGTGACTGTGGTGTCATAAGATCTGAAATTACCCTTGGAGACTTAAGAGGGTTGAACTTTTGAACAGTGCCTGTGTTGGGAGGGGCAAGGAGCTCAGCACTATCTGATGGATGGATCGTTAGCCAATGAGCAGCACAAGCAGGCGCCAGCAGTCTCATGGTACTCTGTGATTGCTCAATGCCTACTGCCTCCCACAGCCAATCAGGGGGGCACTGGGGGAGGGCACTGCAACCCTTTATAATGGGTGGGACAGGTTTTTCTCTCTGTACTGTGAGAGCTCTGATTGTCAGGATGTGTTTACAGAACTGTGATGCTTGCACATAAAATATCCTCCCTAGCCTTCATTGAATTATTTATTTTTTTATTTTTTTATTAGGTATTGCCACCAATACCTTTCCTTTCTCATACTCTACATTTTACCTTCTCTCTTTCCCTGCCCTTCTCTCCCTGTACATTATATATAGATAGGTAGTATTGATTAGATATAGATATATATTATACACATATAGATTAGATTAAAATTGTTATATAGATAGCTGATTAGATAATAAATCGTTTTGCTTTTCCCTTCCCCTGTCTCCCTTAGATTTAGATAAATATTAGTTGTGCATGGGAATCAATAATGATACTGATACCAAAATGAAGTCTTCATTTGAAATGGTATGAATATCAATAATGATATTGATAACAATAACGGATATTGATAACGATAATGAATATTGATATTCATAATGAAAATGATACCGATAATGATATTGATACCGATAACTAAAACAATATCAAAAATGATACCAAAATGATAACAAAAATTATAACAATAACGAAAATTACATTGTTGTTAATAACAATAACAAAAATGACATTTTTGAAAAATGAAAAAAAAAAACACCACGAAAACGACATGGGGTCCTGGTGCACACCCCTATTCTCTACTCCATACCTCTTGGATGGAGGCAGGATGGGTGTGTTTGTGTGGGGAGCTAAGACCAAGTGAAACCCTTACCCCACTGATACTACTGAATTATTTTCATTGCCATCGGTGAGCTTTGAATCAGGCTCTATATAATTCCAAGATTCTTCTGGGCCACCTATTAAACAAACTCAGAGTAATTCTTTCTTCAGGATCCATGAAAATGCGAATATTTCCTAGCCTATCTATTTTCTACTTTCAGATCAGTTTGCATTAGCAGGAGAGGAGACATAGTCTTCTAAAAAAAATAAAAAGGTTAAACAATTAGATTCAGAGGACATTTCTTTTCCTCCCACTCTAACATGATTGCTTCTGCCATGGTGAATAACGGGCAGGAAACATCAAAATTATTGTCGAGGCTACTTGCAAAAATGTATCTGATAAGCAAGCTTGATTTTCTTAGGACTTCAGTTTCATTTCTGTGTTACTGACAATTAAGTGTGTGATTTGAGATAAGCATAGAAATATTAAATGTCTATTATCATTTTATCTGTGCTTTTCCTGACTTTTTTTCCCTTTGCTCTCCTCCTCTGTGATGTTCTAGGGAAGTTTTTTAAATGCTCTTAAAATATGGTTCTCTGAAATCAAGAGTTCTTCTCTCCTGGTTGAAGGAACCTCCCACAGGGATACAAGTACTGGGGATTGTTCTTATAACCACTACTTCTCTCTCTCTCTCTCTCTCTCTCTCTCTCTCTCTCTCTCTCACACACACACACACACACACACACACAAAACACACACACATTCACAGTTGGCCCCTAAATTACTTTCTCCACCCTCCTTCCCAGTTAAGTAGCAGGGGCCTGAGATAGTAAGTCCTTGCTAGCTGAAACTACCTTATAGTTGCCTTCCTGGATCTTCCTCCATTATCTACAGATAATTAGTCCTGTCCCAGGAATTTGAGTAATCTCCTTTGACTCTTCCATTAGTACTAATGACAACTCCCTGCATGAGGCTCCCTTTCAAGTGATCCTACTGTTTACACAGCCTGTAGAAGTTTGCCTAGAGTTCTGAGCCTCTTTGCCCCACCCTACAATGAGGTTGGGTTAAGAGTGATGAGCAGGCCATTAAAGGAATAGCATCTGCTCCATCATAGGGCAATATCTGGAACAGAAGATGTGATTTCATAACCAAATCTATATTCTAAACAGTCTTTATCATCTGCTACTTTGGGCAGACATAAAATGTGCCTAGAACAGAGAAATGCTTATGACATCCATCGGGAACCGCTGCCCCAAAGACAGTTAAAGAGGGCGTCAGGCCACAGCAGCGGGTGAGCATCTGGGAGTCCAGAGCAGAGCCTAGGGAAGGGAAATGTGCCCTACCTACCTGTCTGTTAGTCAGCCACCTGGAGCGAGGCCTGGGGTGGAGCCGCTACCCCAAAAGACAGTTAAAGAGGGCATGAGCCCATGACAGTGCCGTAGGCGTGCGCCTAAGGGCCACGCATACAAGGGCGCGCACCCTTAGGTGCAACCTTTGGAGCCCTCTAGAGCCAAGCCGCAGTTCCCTTTGAGAAGTAAGCCATCAGCTCTACGGTTTATGGTGGATAGTCTGTGCTAAGAGAGAAACGTAGGGGCGGTTGACAGTCTTATAATCGTTGGATATTGTTTTTTCCATGCTTAGTATCTTGATTAGGGCCATCATTTTCTTATTTCTTTGGCTGGATTGAGCCTCCTTGCCCTTGCATGATAGGGGACAGGACCCATTGCTACTTTATATTGCTCCGTATATGAAAAGGGCTAAGGAACCATAGTCCCGTTGGGATTTAAAGTTTAAAGTTTCATCTTATCATACTGATGGTGTAGCGGCTGCTCCTGCAGGCAAACTGGTTTCAACTGTGGTGTTTTGCATTCTGTTGTGTAATTAGTTTATTTTGGCTCCTCTTGGTGCTTGGGGTATGCAGATTAAGGGGTTGGGTGATTTAGTATGCCTGGCGAAATGGACTCTGAAAAATGCTCTAGAAAGGAGATCGCAGCCCCAGTTTCTCCAGTACTAAATATGCCCAAGCAAAGAAAGATTGAGACTTACTTTGCTGATAAAACAGGAACATTACATCCCTGGGATGGGTTAGCTATTGGAGCAAAAAATCACCCCGAACACCTGGCAACCTCGTGTGATTTTACTGGTATATCTGAGGAGCAGGAAGGTAAAGGGATCAGTTCTACCCCATTAATTAATCAGGCTAAGCGGGTTAATGAAATTGAGAGGGCTAATCAAGCTAGCTATTTGGAAGATGGGTGCTTGGAGCTTTTGGGGGATTTGGCTGTTATAACTTCTCATACCTTATGTATGATGCTCTCTAAATTAAATCAGATAGATGACAAACTTATGGCTCTAAATCCTGTGCAGGTAGGTCCTGGAACGATGGAGGTTCCAGGGGAGCATCAAATAGATCTTCAGAATTTACAGGGGAACCTCCTTTATGGACCTCTGTCCCAAATAAAATTGTGGAAGTAGATCCTTCCCCCAAAGAGCTAGTTCTCCTTGACAACTATAAGAGATTCACGCATTTTCCTCTGGTTCTCTTATTTATAGTGTTGCCACTTCCTTCAGGTGTTTTCCTATTTTGGAATACTCCATTAGATATCGCAGAGTACCTGAGAATCTTATTAGGGGTGACAGTTGTTAGGAGTGAACTACAAAGAAGTTGTGGCTGCTGCAGGTTACCTTTCATTCTGCAAACTTGGTTAATTTGATTTTGAAGAAGGAGGAAGCTTTAAATAAAAGGGCGGTTTTTATTTCTAGAATCTTGCGCGCAGGCCCCCCTTTGTCTGAAGCCCCAGCCTCTTTGACTCAGGAAGAACAATATATCACCTGGGGACTTGGTAAAGGGACACGCCTTTCAGATTAACTCTGATATTAGTGCCCCAACTGCTGGGGAATCCCAGGAAATGGATGTACAAGAATTGGTACAAAGAGTTGTAGAGCACACTAGTGGTCAGAGATCTTATAGAGAACCTCATGGTCCCAAGGGATCTCAGGCATCTCGGGCAGAACTCCCAAAGCCAGATTTAAGTTTAATTCTTGTTAGGTTGGAGAAGTTCTGCTTTAGAATTGAGAAAGCTAAAATAAGCAGGAAGATAGGTAGGGAAACTAGAGGGATAAAAGTGAGGCATGGATCCACTGAGACAAGGATCTCAGTGTATTCCCAATCCTTGGTCGAAGTGGAACTTCCTACAGCCACCTCTATCCACTTGCTGGTCAAAGATCACCCGAGCATAGAGGAGAGCTGCAATCCTAGTATGGAGATAAGGTCGGAGCGGAGCAGCCCTGACAATTGCACTGTAGCCGATTTAAATGGAACCATACAAGGGCAAGGAACATCTAGAAGGTCTTCCTCACAGGCAGGGTTGATAAATTCTGAGAATACTGATGTCCTGCCCCTACATCGTCCTGCCCCTACATCGGTAGAATTGGTAAATAATCCTGAGAGTCACTTACTCCCCAGGGTGTTCTCCTTTAAAGACAGGAAGAAGGAGAGAGAAAGAGAACTTAGGAATTCTTATCCATCATTCCCTTTAAGTGGCAAGCAATGACAAAAAGCCCATGATCCCCCCACATTGGGGGGGTTGTCTTGGAATATTGAGGGGATCAGAATGATACTCAGGGATATTGATTTCCTAGACTGTATAAAGAATTACCAAATTATTTTGGTTCAAGAGACCTGGTCTGTCCAAGATTTTGACCTGTAAGGTTATAGAAACTTTATTATCCCTGCACATTCCTCAAGGGTGGGGGGAAGGCCCCATGGGGAGGGGGGGGCTTTTAGTTTCAACAACTTTGCAGATGCTTCCCAGGCTGTTAGTTTCAGCTGCCCCTTTCTATGGCTTGTGGCATTTTAAGTTGGATAGGCACTTGGAGCTTTTGTTAGCTAACATATATGCTCCTCCCACTGCCTCCCCCTATTATGATTCAATCATTTGGTGTACTATTCTGGAAACTGTCCAGAAAGCGAGTGCACGGTACCCTAGAGCACATGTAATAATAGGAGGGGACTTCAATACAAGATTGGGTAATAAGAGTACATGCCCAGGGAACCTCAATTTGGAGGCTCCCCTTTATATCCCTTGCAATACGGAATGGTGCTCCAGAGATCAAATTTTGTGCCCTCTGGCAATTGATTTAATAGATCTAATACAAACCTTGGATTTGACAGTACTAAATGGACAAGTAGGAAGGGATTTGGTGGGACATTTCACTTTCAGTTCGGTCTTGGGGACTAGTGTAATTGATTATTTTTTTATTTCAAATTATTCAATAAAGTTAGTTGTAGATTTTATGGTAATTCCATCTATTTTGACTAATCACGTGCCCTTGGCTCTAATTCTATCTGTGGAAGGCTCTAATGCATTCCAGGACATTTTTCAACTTCCATCACAGCAAGCCCAGCTGCCAATACCAGTGAGAAACAAATGGTCAGATCAAGTGGCGTTGGCATGTGAGGCCCTTAAGGGACAGGAACCTGTGCTCTCCTTGGAAAAAGTGATTCTTGACTCTACGGGGCATGTTATAGAGGCATTTGAGGGGATTGTTAATCTCTTTCAATCTACTTTAACAACTTTAAGATTACCTAGGCTCCAAACCCATTATAAACCTGCTTGGTTTGATAAATAATGTTGCTGTGCCCACAGGCTTTTGAGGAGGAAGTCTACGAGATTCCATGCATATCCTTCCCAATCCAATAAAGCTTCATTCTTGGGTGCTGGATTGGGAAGGATATGGTTTATATGGTTTTTTGATTTTTTAATGAGTTTTATATGGTTTTCTTTTGTTTTTTATTTGGTTTTTTTGTTTTTATATGGTTTTTTTTAATTTTTGTATCTAATATTATATATATCTTTCTACACTAAATCTAACTGCTATTAACTATTCTAAATGCTATGAACTAAATGGTTTATCTAATAAGTACACAGGCCTACTCCTACAAACCCTAAAACTAAATCACTAACGCTATCTCTATCACTAAGCTAGCTCCTACAACTACTATCCCTAACCTATCTATCTATCTATCTATCTATCTATCTATCTATCTATCTATCTATCTATCTATCTATCTCTATATGGCATGGGGGGGGAATCACAAACACAAGGTTTCAGTTTAAGGTTTAAGTTTCATTTCGGTACAAAACTGAAATGAAACTTAAAGCAATCTAATAATCCTACTCAACGCCTGCTGTTCAGGAACAGTGACTAGCTCAGAAGGTGTTGGGAAGGGGGGAGGCAGATAGTTTCATTTCTTGCAAGCCTCTCCACCCCTGGTGCCTGGAAGTCTGCTCCTCAGTGACTAGTACTACCCCTCCCTGTCACCTTACAGTGAACCTTTTTTTGCCACCTGAACTCACCCGAACGTGATCCGAACTGACTGAACTGTTCGGCCATTTCGCCATTCGATGTTTTGTTCTGTTTGGTATTTTCATGTTCAGGTTTATGTTCATGTTCGGTCATCTGAACAGGCTGAGTTCGGGCTGAACTCCGAACTTCCAAACCACGTTCGCCCATCCCTATGGGAGACTCACTTCACAACCCTGTTTTGAAATTAACATAAAATTAGGGATATAAAAATCTGAAGCGTAGATCAATTACCCTGCTGGGGTCCTGTTACCCCTGATATAGTGAAGGAGCTGATACTTAAGTCAAAATCTGGGAAATCCCTGGGGGGAGATTTTATTTCTGTGGAACTTTTGAAATCTCAATTAGACTGGTGGTCAATGATTCTTGTGGCAGTATTTACCATCATTAATATTTCGGGACATATCCTGGAGAAATGGCTGTCAAGTATCATGGTCCCAACCTATAAGAAAGGGGACCCACAGCTTCCAGGGAATTATAGGCCAATCAGTCTATTGAGTGTGGTCAGTAAACTGTACGCTAGGTACCTTTTGGGCAAACTTCAGGAGTGGATGGACCAGGAATTCCTCCTTGAACCAGAGCAGGCAGGCTTTAGGAAAGCTATGTCCACTATCAGTCAGTTCCATGTTCTTACTTGCATGATAACCAAATACACTGGCTTGAAATGATCAGGGTGGAGTAAAAAATCAAATCTCTACTTATGTTTCGTTGACCTATGAGCAGCTTTTGATTCGATCAATAGGGATAGGTTATGGAATAAGTTAAGTAGGACTTCTATAGATGCACGTCTTCTTTATTTAATAATTAAACTTTACACTGACAATACTACTCAAGTAAGGGTAGCTCATTCCTTTCCTTTTACACAAACTATCCCAGTTACTAAGGGGGTTAGGCAGGGATGCATATTGGCCCCTGCTTTATTCAATATCTTTCTGAACAATGTTGTTGAGTTCCTGAGAGATGATCATCTACATCCTCATAACTGGGTGCCAGGAGGGTCGTGATCCTGCTTTACGCAGATGATGCAGTCCTGATATCTCAAATGCAGATAGGACTGAGAAGGTCTCTTCAAAAATTTGAGGCATACTGCAGGCAAGAGTACCAAGCAGTTAATTGTGATAAAACTAAAGTATTAGTCACGGTAGAAGGCGCTTTAGTAAACATAAGTGGAAAATGGGTGAGACAAGGATTGAGCTGGTGGACGAGTTTAAATACCTGGGAGTTTACATCGCAGCGGCAGGTACTTGGAGACCGCACTTTAATCATACGAAGCAACAAGTAAATAAAACAATAGCTGACTATGGGTATTTTCAGACGATACGGGGCCCTTTGGCCCCATACCGGGACCACCGGCTTCGTTCCCCGCCGGGGTCACCCCGTAATGGCACAACAGACGTGCCGGGGGGATCCCGGCGGGGAAAGTGGGAGGGGCCGCGCGGTGCAACGTGTGGCCGCACGGCCCCGCCCCCTCCATGCACCCCGCCGCCTGCCCTCCGAGGAGACGGGTGGGTGGCGGGGCCAATGCGGCTGCCGTGTCCGGCTGAACGTGCCACGGCCCAGGATCCCGCCGGGGATCCCGGGCCGTGGCGCGCAGCCAGACGTGACTTTTCCTTGGTCACGGCCCGGGGTCCGTTTGACCACACTTCCCGGGACCTTCCCCCGGCTAGCCCGGGAAGCATGGTTCAAACGAACCCCATGTGGGGATTGACCGTGGCCAACATCTGGCGCGCCGCAAACAGACGTACGAGACACGGTGACCACAGGTGGGTATTCACTGTGGTTCACCGTGATATCGTAACATCTGAAGACACCCTATGTATCTTTTTTCTATAAACAGGGTGGCCAATTAGTGCCCCCCGCCCTTCGATTATTTGCAGCAAAAGTAGTCCCTCAATTGCTGTATGCAGTCCCTATTTGGGGATGGGGTTTTCTTGATGATTTGGACAAATTTAAAAATAAATTCCAGTGAACAATTCTCAGAGTCCCTAGTGGAACTCCATCGGCCTTATTGCGTGCAGAGGTAAAGTCCCATCAATTAGAGCAAGGACCTTGTTATCTATGGTAGGGCTTTGGTTGGAAGTAAACATTTATATGCAGGATAAATCTTCCCTTAAAAAGCTGGTTCCAGTTGGGAATATAGGATGGAGAAAAGTGATAGAAGAAGATATTTATAAGTTGGGATTCTCAAAAGAATTCTTTAACCTGTACGATTATGCACGGGCTATGATCATAGTGAAGAGCAGAGTTTTAGATCAGGATCTGCAAAGGATTCAAGCTGATATTAGGTTACAAAAAATTGCTCCTGAGTATCACAGGATGCAACTGGAGGACCTGAATCATAGTTACCTCTATACTTGGAATAAGCCCCAGCTCAGACTTGTGTATACTTTATTTCGATTCCAGAATTTTCCCTCAGCATGCATGAATGAGTGGTAAAAGGACATAGATAAAAATCTGAGAGTTTGTCCCTTATGTGAAATAATGGCTAGGGAGGCTCTCACTAATTTCTTGATGTTTTGCCCAGCATATGCCAAAATCTGTGGTACAATATTGCAGCCTTTAACAAAGGACATAATTACTCTTCCCCTGTCGGTCATTGTGGGAAAATGGTTGAATGCGAGGAACTCTGAAGAAGCGAGAGTAGTGGCAAGATTTTGTTTATGTGCAATGTCTATACAAAACAAATTGTTAAATCTGGGGGACCTTTCGACCGAATGATTGTAAAATACTCAAATGGATAATTATATGTCTGTAAATAGATAATTATGGACTGAAGGATTATTTGTAAAGAACCTCTGGTCACATAATGAACAAGATAAATAATATATGTATATTACCTTGCTCTATAAACATTAAAGAGATGCTTTTCTAGGACGGATTGGCCTTGCACGGCCTGACTTTGCAACTCTGTTTAATTGTACTATGATAGTGTTTACCTAAATACTGACTGCTAAGCTGTTTTGAGTCTAGATAGAACTTTGCACCGGCTCTGAATAGGCTAAGCTATGTCGCTGCCCGATGGGCCTGTGTATGAAAAATCGGGATTACGTGGACCACTTCATTCAATGTACTTAGGGAGTATATTATTATTGTTGTGGATAATTTGCTTTGTATTTTATTTTATGGTTTTATATCTGTTTATATTTGTATCTTGTTACGATCTATGGTCAAACAATAAATTGAAATTGAAATTGACATCCATCAGCCATCAACTCACCAGTTTAGAACTAATGAGTTCCTAGGCACTATAAAGGGGTAATCAACACTGACTACCTGTTTAATTATGCTGTTAAGCGGCTTATCAGAGTTGTAACTTCCATATCGATACAACTAGCTAGTTCCATGATGTGTCTGGATATGGGTGTTTATACTATAATAGGGGCATGCAGAAAGAACAGCATTCATTTTTTTCTAGTTTTCATTTTCATTTACAAAAAAACCCCTTCATTTTCAGGGGCTTTAATAAAGGACTCTACCATTTTCCTTTTTTAAAAAAAATAATATTTTATTAAATTTATATTTTTTTAAAAAAATCACTGCGTATGTGCAAATGGCCAAAGGGGCTGTTCTGCATTTGTGCAGCCCTTTTCCAAAAAATGACACTGGCAGCATCAATGCCATTTTGGAAAATGGCACACATGTACAGAACAGTATTCCAGCAGCCTTTTTGCGCAAACAGTGATTATTAAAATAAAACAACAACAGCAACAAAATAAAACCAAAAATGAATGAAAACAAATAAATATTGTTTGATTATTCATTTGTATTTTAATTAATTAAAATAATACAAATTGCACACCCCTATACTATATGCCTACTTTTCAGAGAGTTCCAAAGACTAACACTTTCTCCATATTCATGCTTTCAAAGTTACAGCATTGAGATGTGATGGTGGAATGGGAGAAAAGCAGAAGAGTCTTCATCATGTTGCCATGATAAACTTTCTCGACACGGTTGTACTAATAGAGTAGTTTGATCCTAGCCCAATCATGCTCACTCTGCTGTCTGACAATAAGTAGGTAAATTGTCATGGTGTTTGCTGTTATCTGGCCATGAGTTGTCTGAACTGCAATACCTGAGAGACCATGTGCACATCTGTTGAAAGTTCCTCTCTTCTTTTGCCAATACTTCTCATCAGTTTTCAGTAGGAATTATTTCACGATGGGTGTGGAATAAACTGTGTTTAAGTATTGTGAGATGTGGTCAACAATCCATTAGGGACAGGAATCACTAGCTCCTTTCATAAGAGTCACTAGCAGTCACACATAGCAATGACTCTGGGACAGGTATCTGGTATGCCTGAAATAATAAATCATGGTGAATGCTGTTTCTGTCAGAAATAGGTCATTTGCCTTCATTCGCATGACGCAAAAAATTACTGACTGTGGCAGGCCAGAGTCCTTGCATGCAACTGTCCCCTTAATAGAGCTGAAATAAAAATCACCGTTTGTGCTGTTTCCGACAGAAACAGTGTTTTGTCCTCCATTCATGTGAGTTTGAAATCTACCTGTATTTTTGACATTGTTCATGATATTCTGCTATTTTCTGCCATTTTGGTAGTTTCTGGTATTATTAGTATTTTAATGTAATTTTTTGTATTAACAGTAATACCAGAAATTGCCAAAAAATATTAGGAATTACCAAAAACTACCAGAAACTAATGGAAATTACCAAAATGGTGGGAAAATTTCCTTTTGGAGTGAGAAGGTTGATTTCCTCATTTATTCAAAAGCCTGGGACCTGCTTGTGCTGCTCATTGGCTAGCAATTACATCCATCAGGTCCTCCCCCTCCCATCACAGGTCATGTTCAACACTGTTTCTGGCTCCAAGATGGGTATTTGGGTTTCTGGCTCCAAGATGAATACCCACCTGTGGTCAATGTGTCTCGAACGTCTGTTTGGTGGCCGCCAGATGTTCGCCATGGTTAATACCCGCATGGGGTCAATTTTAACCACGCTTCCCGGGCTAGGTGGGGGAATGTCCCGGGAAGCATGGTCAAAGAGATCCCCAGCGGGGACCAAACAGAAGTAACGTCTGGCCGGGTGCCATGGCCCAGGATCACCTGCGGGATCCCAGGCCGTGGCGAATCCGGCCCGACACGGTGGCCGCATTGGCCCTGCCGCCCTCCCGTCTCCCCGGAGGGCGGGCGGCAGGAGCGTGGAGGGGGCAGGGCCGTGCGGCCGCACGTTGCGCCGTGCAGCCCCTCCCCCTCCCAGATTCCCCGCCGGGATCCACCCGGCACGTCTGTTGTGGAGTGATGGGGTGACCCCGGTGGGGAATGAATGGGTTGATTTCGGTACGGGGCCAATGGGCCCTGTAATGTCTGAAATCACCCGATGTCTTCTCCCTCCTCCCCTCTCCATATTTCCCTCCAAAAAACACCTGCCAGGCAATAACAAAATCAATACCGACTGTGATTATTGTTATTGATTTCATTATGTATCTTAGTTATCGTTATTGCAATAATGATAACGAAAATGAAGATTTTCATTATCGTTATAAATATAATGAAAATGAAGTGCATGCACCTAGAAATCTCCACACAGCTCTCCTGAAAGTAGTCAGGGAAACCAGCAGAGCTGGGTACTGCTTTGGTGCAGCCAGGGAGAGCAAGGAAGAGACAAACATTTACCTATGGGTAAATTCCTGTAGGGTTGGGTCAGAGCATATGAGAAATGGTAAAACCAGATCCTCTGTGATCCCTGCTCAGGAACTCGGAACTGGAAGAAAGCCATTACAGTGTAACCCTGCTATTAGGGAAAACTTGATAGTAGGAAGTCCTGTACCCTCCGTACCCATGGCTGAAGACATGGAGATTGATGCCCACGACGTTCATGTTCAAGACTCTTCACACAGTGTTTCTTTGCCAATTTTATTATCTCCTGCCAGGGAATATGGGTCAAAAAAAAATTGGGTTTGGCCGTTAGGGTTGGGTTCGGCCGTTTGGAAAAAAGTATCACGAGAGCATGTGAAGCTGTGATCGTGCTGGAAAATGGAAATTTGAGTGTGTGCAGAGCTGTGTGGTGAGTGTGTGTTTTGGGTGGCTGTTCGTTTTGTGTGTTTTGGCTGTGTTTGGTTGGGTTTGGCTGTGCTGTTGTTGTTGTTGTGGTTGGTGACTGTTGGTGTGTGTTGTGGATGACTGTGTGTTTTGGTTATGCTGATTTAAAAAATGAAGAAGGCTGCAGTGCTTCTTCGCCATCAGGGGCCAACTTGCCGCTGGAGGAGGAGGAGGAAGAGGAGGAGGAGGAGAAAGAGGAGGAGGAGGTCGCTGCCCCTACTACACCTTTGGTGGTGGTACCCAGCTCCTCGGATGAGGAGCAAGCAGCGGGATCAGGAGGTGCTGCCAGATTTGTAAACTTTGTTTTTACTTTGAGGACAAGAAAGGCTCTATCTGTTAGAGCGAGCTCAATGGCATGCCGGGGGGTGCGTGGGTGGTGGGCATCAGTCAGGCACAAACAGTGGACATCAGCGGGTGGCAGCAGATGTCTGCCACAGAGAGAGATGGTACCGTAGTGTGGGGGGCTCTGGCACTAGCAGCACCCCCACCCAAACATGTGCCAGGCTAACAAGGGTTTTCACTCTCCAGTTGCCATCCCATTCTCTACGCACCCTCAAATAAGGGCAGGGACTTTCCATCTAGGGTCACATCTCCCATTACCATCCCTAGCACCCCAAGGAGGGCAGGATTTGCACCTTCCAGCCAGAGTCACATCTCCCATTGCCATCGCAACTAGCACCCCAAGGAGGGCAGGGTTTGCACATGCCAGCCACCAGGTTCTTTCCAGTTGCCATCCATAGCTCCCCAAGGAGGGCAGGGTTTGCACGTGCCAGCAAGGGTCTCATCCCTCTGCAGCACCCAAATAAGGACAGGATTTACACATGCCAGTCAGGGTTGTCGCATTGTGTTACTCTTTTTATAAGAGGGAAGAAGGCTAAGTTTTCCAGATGAACTAATCATACTGGATTGGGCCTTTTTTTCCTAATTGTATAAAATGAGTTTTACACTTTACTTTGAGGCCAGGCTAGCAAAGCAAGTAGTGTAAAATGACAATATCTTTATAAATAAATGGAACATGAGACTTTTGAATATAAAAATATATGCATAGTTTACTTAAATTTAAATAGAAAATATCAGTAGCTTACATAGAATGGTATTGATAGCCAATCAAAGTTACATGATGTTAAAACATTTCTATTTTAAGAAAAAGCTATGGTGTGTGGAATTTCAGTCTAAAGAGCAAAGCTCTTGTCTCCCTTATTAAGCTTGCCTGCATGGGAGGCTCACATTCCTGAGGACTGACGTTGCTGATGTTGCTGACGTCAGTTAGCAAGGAAATACACTGGATTCTAATTG
>QEPC01002298.1:135956-159573 GCA_003113815.1 Sphenodon punctatus | reverse complement strand
GTGCTTTCTAATTGCAATTCCTAGCACCCCAAGGAGGGAGAACTACAGGCATCATCATCATAAATGCATGATATTTCTTTGGTATTCTTAATGTGTTCCCATTTCAGAGAGGAATCGGATGCCAACCCCAGCACTGCTGCCAGGACCAGGCCAAGGAGTACCCCAGGCAGATGTCGCCACTGCCAGTGACAAGCCCAGACATTCGGCGCCAGAAGTCAGATGTCTGGAGGTTTTATGACAAGGGCGACAGAATCACCACATGCAAGGTATGGCACGGGGACTGGAACAACAGGGAATGAATTGCCCTATGATCTGACCTGTTAGGAATGGAAGTCCCCTGCAGAGAGAGATTGGACACCCAGTCCACCCACTTGTGGAGACAGCATGCAGGCAGGGCTTGACAGACCATTGGTCTGACACAGTATGGCACTTATTATGTTCCTATCTTTTTATGCTCTTTTTAGATCTGCCAGGAAAGATTCTGCCAGCAGATGGAGGGGACCACATTGGGGCTCATCGCTCACATCGAGTCCACCCATGGCCTTAGAGGGAGGCAGCAGGCGGAGGAGTCTGGTGTGGCCATGGAGCCTCAGCACCAGAAGAAGGGGGGGAAGGCAACCCACAAATGATGGCATGTAGGCCCTCCCCCCCAGCCCTGATGTGGAGACCCCTGGGCCCCAGGAGAAGGCAGAGGCCAAGGCCTTTCGGGCCCAGTTGGAGCGGCCCACCCAGGACTTCATGGCCAAGGTCAAGCTGTCTGCAGCCACCACCCAATAAGATGGAGGTGATGGTGGTGGGAAGGGCGGGGGAGGTGCTTTCTCCCTGATTGGGGGGGTGTCGTCCACCTGTTGCTCTTCAGGTTCGGAGTCTGGTGGTGGTTTTGAATTCAGGCCTCTGTCTGGATTGGCAGGTGGAGGCGGTGGCTAAAGCCGCCTTTCGCCAGCTGTATCTGGTATGGGGGCTTCAACCTTACCTCTCCGAGCCCGATCTGGGCACTCTCATCCATGCCTTCATCACCTCGAGGCTAGACTACTGCAACATGCTCTACGTGGGCTTCCCTTGTTTCTGGTTCAGAGGCTGCAGCTAGTGCAGAATGCGGCAGCCCGTCTCCAGATGGGGACGGGGCAGTGTGAGCACATAACACCGGTGCTCGGTGCTCTGCACTGGCTGCCTATAGCGTACCGAGCCAGATTCAAGGTGTTAGTATTGATTTACAAAGCCCTGCACGGTGTGGACCCCTCATATCTCAGGGACTGCCTCACCCTGTGTGCCACAGAGCAATCCCTTCAGTCCACCAGGGGTGCCTTTCTGGATGTCCCCCATGTAAGACGGGGCTCCACAATGGAGAGGACATTCTTGGTGGCCGGGCCGCGGTTGTGGAATTCCCTCCCGGAGGAGGCTTGCCTGGCCCCGGGCCTGTTGGCCTTTCAATTTATTTGTAACACTTGGCTGTTCTCCCAGACCTTCGGAGGGGAGGGTGGGGGTGAAGGGGTTAATTTCTGTGGGGGGGTGTTTTTAAAATTTATTTTAATTAAGTTCTTGCAGACTTTTTATGTTAAAATATTGTTTTATATTATGTTGGAAGCCGCCCCAATATGCCGTAGGCATGGGGAGGCGGCATATAAATATAACAAAATAAATAAATAAATAAATAAATAGAGAACCACCTGGTGGAGCAGTTGCAGGCGGTCCAGGTGGAGAGGCAGAAGGTGGAAGTGTATGGCCAGTATGTCTCCGCCGAGATGGAACACCTGCAAATGTACCACCAGGCGCTCTCCATGTGGCATCGGGACATGGAAGGGACAAACTGCCAGAGTCCCGGGTGGCCAGCCCTCAGCCCTGTGCTGTGCCCCAACTGCTGTTGCCTTTCCCCCAAGTCCCACGGGACAGGCCCAGAGACTCCTAGTTTAATTTATACGTTTCCTTTGAATGTTTGCTTTTGGTTTTTAGAATGTTGTTGTTGTTGTTGTTGTTGTTGTTGTTGTTTTATTGTTATGTAAATAGTTTTAATAAAAGTTGTTGTATTTCTTTTTACAAGCTTCGTTTGACCTAGTATGCTACCTAAATACCCACATACTAAATAACTGCTATAGAGACACAAACATATGGGTATAATGTCACGTGACCAATCCCCTCACCCCCGATTGTCACCCATTGGCATGCATTTGCTAATCTGCATGCCTTGCATGACATACTTTATTGATGACCCCATGCACAGGAGCCATCAGCACCTTAAAGTCCAAGAGCATTGAGGTCCAGGATAAGAATTATGAGGGGACAGGGGTAAGGGGGCTCAGTAGGGGCAGGTGCCTGCTGGCTGTAGAGGGTGGAAGTTCCCTGGCACTTTTTTGGTAACCATGGCAAAGCCACACAACAAGGATCCTGGACTGTAGGAGAAGTTTAAGATTCTTTTAGGATTGAGATCATCCTGGGTGAGCTCCAAATCATCAGAAGGCCCAATCCCCTTCTCCCCCAAGCCCAGAGCGTCCTTCACCACAAGATGGAGGGTGTCTGCAGCACAAGGGATGTTTTTGAAGTCCCTGTCATGGACTGACTTTAGTATATTGTCCGCATTGTCCGTGACCACGCACCCCTTGGTGAAGGCCGCACCTGGCATGACCCACTCCCTCACCATGGTAGCCAGGGCTGCCTCGAGGTTCCCAAGGTATGAGAGCTGCCCTTGACTTGTGCCTGAAGCTGGGCCCACCTATACCCTGCTTTAGGTCCCCTCCTGCCACTGCCAAGCTCTGCCTCTGGGTCCTGCCACCAGTGTGCAGTCACTGCCAGGTAGGTGTTTCTGGCAGACCACAGGTTGGTGGTGAAGTGGACCGTGGGCCCCCCATCCCCTGTCAGTAGCTCCCTCATCTGCTCCTTCAAAGTCCTGTAGAGCTGTGGCACCATGATCTGATTCAGGGTGGAGTGGGAAGGCATCTTAAAGTTGGGGGCCAGGAACCCAATCAGTCGCTGGAAGCCCTTTTCCTCCACAATTGACAAGGGCTGGGCATCCAGAGCAATCATTTCTGCCAACAGGCAGTTGGCTTCCCCTTGAAAGCCAGTGCCATAGCGCCCTGACGATGGCCTTGACAGATCCCCCCACCCCAGCTCCTCCATGGTGGACTGATGGCACTGCTGGGGAGGCTCCTGCTGCTGTTCTGCCTCCATACTGCTCCCACTGCTAGAAGCATCAGCAGTTGGTGCAGGACACTGGTCTGCTGAAGGAGCCTGGTCACTGGCCTCTGCAGTCAGGAATCCACTTCCCCTGCCTTCCCTATGAGCAACAGAGCCCTGTGGCATGCCTTGAGGTGCCTCGCTATTGCAGTTGTGCCAAGGTTGGCGAGCACCTGCCCATGCTTCACCAGCATATTGCACAGCATGCACTTCACCTCTCTCGGATCATCTGCCCCCACCTGCTTAAAATGATTCCAGACTGAGGATTCGCCCCCCCCCCTCCTGCCTTCTTGCCTGCCCTGGCAGATGCACTGCTGCCAGCACTGCTGGGAGAGGGAGAACTTGGTTGCACTGGCAACACATCTCTGGGAGGAGGGTCAGCCATTGCCTCAGCTACAGACATCTCATCTGCAGCACTAGTGTCTGCCTCTTCCTCACTGTCCGTGATCACGGTGATGTCCCATGAAGGGGAGTACTGGGACCCTGAGGCTAGACTGCCTGTGCCCGCCATGCTTCTGGCACTCTCCCTGTGCCCCTCTGTAGCTACTAGTGCTGCTGCTGCTACTGCTGATATTCCTGTCCCTACTGACATTGCCCGGGGATCGGGCCCTGCCTCTAGCAGCCAGGGTGGGATCCACCACCTCTGGACTGCTGGGGATCACCTCAACAGTGGAGGACATTGGTGGCCCTGGAGGAACATCCGAAGCAGCACCAGCACCTGCTCCAGCACCACCAACAGCAGAGACAGACGCAGACGCAGACTCAAGTCCAGTGCCCTGCATGGCAGTGGAGGAGGGCACTTCCAGGACTCTCCACCCCTGGTGCCTGGAAGTCTGCTCCTCAGCTGACTCCTTCTCCCTGCCATGTTTGGCCTTCCAGTGACACCACGTTTTAGCCACCCGAACATGAGCTGAACGCGAGCCGAAGTGACCAAACTGTTCGGTCATTTCAACATTCAGATTTGAGTTCGGTTTGGTAAGTTCAGGTTCAGGTTTGGTCATCCGACCAGGCTGAGTTCGGGCCGAACTCTGAACTTCCAAACCGTGTTCACCCATCTCTACTGACTGACTCCCAAGGAGTGGCGGAAATCACAGTCTTAAAACTATATCATGGAATGTGGCTGGCTGGAAGACCAGAACCCTGGACCCCGATATAATATCTTTCCTATCTGGCTTTGACCTAATCATGGTTCAGGAAACTTGGGCTAGGGAAAGACCATTATTTTCAGGGTATGAGGTATTCTGGCAGGAGGCCCTCCCTGCTTAAGGAAAAGGTAGACCTATTTTTTTTGGGGGGGTAGCCTGTTTTGTTAAAAATTCTGCGGGGATAAAACTGTCGGCTCTACCAAAAGACCCCCCCAGTTGGCTGTGGCTGCATATTGGAAATGGCAAATCAACCCCTGGTGGTGATTTGTGTTTACATCCCCCCCAGGAAACTCGGTGAATAATTACAAAAATGTTTGGCCAGACATGACTCTCTTTCTCGAGAAGATACAGCGCCTGTGCCCGGGATCTGGGTTATTATTGGCGGCGGGGGACTTTAATGCCCATATGGGCATGTCTGATCTTGAGCTTGGCTATTATGGGAATTTTTGGGCTGTTGAGAATGATGCCCCTTTGGAGGGCAGGAAGTCAAAGGACATGGGCTTGAACCCAAGTGTAATGGCCCTGGCCAAATTCCTGAAGCAGACGGAATTATATCTACTAAATGGCCATTATTGGATGGACCGGCCAGGGGAACTCACCTGTATTTCTACCAGAGATTGTAGCACCCCCAACTATTTCGCCATTTTGACTTGTCTGGTTATTTTGGTTGAAGTTTTTTATGTGGGCTTCCAGGTGATTAGCGACCATCTCCCACTTATAGTTTATCTGAGCTGCCCGGGGACTCCAGATGCAGGCAACCGTATGGTCCCCGATCTCTCCAATCCTCCAAGTGAATGGAGAGTAAGGAGGAACTGGGACCCCCTTCTGGAACAAGAATTTGGGGCCCTGGTGAATTCTCCCACGGGCTTGCAGCTCTCTGAGGAGCTTCGGGGCGCCAATACCCAGGAGGGGCTGTTGTCTAGCTTCCAGGGACTAATGGGCTGGCTCGGCCTCCTCTTATTTTCTGGTCACTCAGAGCCCCCCTCAAGCAGCCTAAGAAACCAGCCACTTGTTGGATGGTTTGATGAGGAATGCCAGCTTCTTAGGACTGATTTGCGTCATCTTTACCGCTATTTTAGACCTACGCAGGGGAATGGGTTCTTAATTGAGCTTTTGATTAAGAGGGGAGTGTATAGAACCCTATTGGCAGTTAAGCAGGATGCCTATTATAGGTGTATGTGGAGAGATCTCGACAACACTTTCAAAACCAACTCGGCAAAATTCTGGAGATTGATCAGAGGCATTGTCCACGATGGGACTTTTTCCACCGTTCCCTTCATCCCCAGAAAGGATTGGGAGCTGCACTTTCTCAGTCTTTATATGGCTCCTGGCTCACCAACTGGCGACCTGGCCCTGGGTATATCTGCCCCAGAATGGGAACCTGTATCAGTGGAGATGGTATCTGAGCTAATCAATAGCCTTAAAGTTGGCAAAGCAATGGGGTGGGATGGAATACCCGCAGAGTGCTTAAAGGCTGAGGTGAATTGGTGGGCCCCTATTTTGACTGCCCTGTTCACTGGTATAAACGAGTCGGGAAACATTCCAGAAGACTGAGACCGAGCAATTATAGTCCCTATTTATAAGAAGGGCAATCCAGCAATCCACAGTAATTATAGGCCGATCAGCCTTCTGAATATCATAAGCAAGCTGTATGCTAAATATCTGTTAGAGAGGTTAAATGGATGGTTTAAAGCTAAGGGTATTCTGTCTAATGCACATAAAGGGTTCCAAAAAGGGAGATCCATCAGCAACCATTGCTTCCTCCTGACTCATCTAGTCCAGAAATATGCTCGCCCCTCCCCCAATCTCTGTTTGCCGCCTTTATTGATTTAAGGGCAAGCTTAGATACAGTGCCAAGAAATTGCCTGTGGGGGAAACTAGTGACCTTAAATCCGGACCCAAGACTATTGCACATTATTGTAAATCTCCACAGGAATAATTCCATTATAGGGGGCTAAATAGTCAGGGGGAAGTATCAGATAGTATTCCAGTTGAGAGAGGAGTAAAACATGGTTGCATTTTGGCCCCGACCCTATTTAATATCTATTTAAATGATGTTATGGAGGCCTTTGTAGGCACCATCTGTCATGCCCTGCAAGTAGGTGATACTGACATTCTGTGACTCCTGTACGGAGATGAAACGGTCTTGCTGTCACGCTCCCCGATCGGGCTTCATCGTCTGTTGACTGTTTTTGGAAATTATTGCCAGGAAAATTTACTTGAAATTAATCAGGATAAGTCTAAAGTCATTCAATTTTCCCAAAAAAGAACTACCCATAAATGGTGGTTAGACAATAAGGTGATAGCCCAGGTCCCGGTGTACAAACACTTGGGGTTGCTGTTCCAAGTGTGGAGGAATTTTTATCTTAAGATCTTATGAACCAGAGTAAAATGGAGGACCGAGGGATGTCGGGTAAAAAGAATCATCCTCTTCAGAAATAAACTTTAGCCTTCTTAACAAAAGCTAATTACCTTGACCATGCAGGCTGAGAACAGTTTCACACTGTTCCTTTTATAAGTAAATAAGAAATAGATAACCTTGCAGTTGCATAAACTAATTGAGTTGTTTAGACTTGCCAGATTCACCATATTGTTTTGAGAACATCCTTGCTGTCTATGTAAACAATTTGACTATGTAAACAATTATTGTAGCCGTTCACTTTGTATGACGTTGTTTTTGATTGACATGCTGTATCTATCTGCTTGAACTGGTATCTATAAAATACCTCTGTAATTGGCAATCAGGAGACCAGTTTTGAATCTTTGCACAGGTTCATGACTCTCTCTCTCTTTGCGCTTTAAAATTAAACATAGAACTCTAACAGATTTTCACCAGCAACTTGTGAGTATGAGAGTTTTCTTCAACACAAGCAAGTGGGGCCTGGAACTTGCAAGCCCAAACAGCTCTAAACAGGGCTAAGAAGCTGAAACACAATTTTATAAGCTTCTTTAGGTCAAGGGGAGGGCATTTAGTCCCACCTGCAATTTACATCTATTCTCATAAACTGGTTCCCCAGCTTCTGTATGGGGTCCTTTTCTGGGCCTTAGGCAAATTATGGGATTTAGAGAAATTTCAAGCGGGCGTTGCTCAGGCAATTCTGATGGCCCTTGCTGGGTCCCCGAGCCAAGCCCTTTGCCGTGAGTGTGGCTTGTTACCACTCCAGGTTAAAGTCTGGCAAGGGGCTATAACGCACTACCTCCACCTCCATTTTAATATAGCTAACCCCTGGGCTCAGCTGGTTATGAGTGATAAATTCCTGAACTCCTGGTTGGGCTTGGTAACTGAAAAAAATAAGGCATTTGGGCTTCACCATTGAGACATTAACCCTGTTAGGATTCAAAGGGGCCAGGAAACTAGTACTTGACCGATTGCTGGACTCTACCTGGCAGGAGGTCTGGGCTGAAATTGGTGCTAGCAACCCCTGGGTCTCTACTTTAGGATGGCAAATGAGGCTGTTTCCTCCATGCCTTTTTTGGATTGTGGGATCCATCTTAACACTAGAAGACTGTTTCTATTGGCTAGGTTTAATGCCTTTCCATTGGCGATTACTGCCGGCAGATATAGGGTATTTTCAGATGTTACGGGGCCGCTTGGCCCCGTACCGAAAACAACCCTTTCATTCCCCGCCGGGGTCACCCCGTCACGCCATATCAGACATGCCGGGGGGATCCCGGCAGGGAATGTGGGAGGGGGCGGGGCCGCGCAGCGCAATGTGTGGCCGCACGGCCCCGCCCTCTCCACGCACCCCGCCGCCCACCCTCCAGGGAGACGGGCGGGCGGTGGGGCCAGTGCGGCCGCCGCGTTGGGCCGGAAGCGTCATGGACCGGGATCCCGCCGGGGGATCATTTTGTTAATTTTTCTTGGTCCCCGCTGGGGATCATTTTGACCACGTTTCCCAGGACATTCTCCCGGCTAGCCCGGGAAGCGTGGTTCAAATTGACCCCATGTGGGTATTCACCGTGGCGAACATCTGGCAGCCGCCAAACAGACATTCGAGACACGGTGACCACAGGTGGGTATTCACCGTGGTTCACCGTGATCTCGTAACGTCTGAAAATACCCATAATTGTACACCTCTGGCAGAGCACCTGTGCCATTGTCCACTGAAATCAGTGTTTTCCCTGGCTCATATCATGCTGTATTGCCCATATTATGCTACACCACGGGAGAAATATCTTGCCTCATTGCTGGCCCCTTTTCCGGGGCATTTTGAGGAATTTTTTCTAATTTTTATGCTTAGAGATCGCTCTACAATTATTTCACAGCATGGCGCTTATTTCCTAAGCCTAGCTAACAAAATTAAGCAGGAAAGAGATAAGGCCCACTGTGGTGTGGCCTCATGTGCCACTTTATTATGACTATGGCCTGCAAAATATTTACCAAGCACGTAGGCTTTTAGTCTGAAGATACTATTTTGACTGCTGAAGATTCTTTTACTATTTATTTATGCTTTTTGACCTTGGAAATGACACCCTCATGGCATAAGCACATATCAAATTGTTGATGGCATGTAATTTATGATGTTGGTTTTGTGTAAAGCCATAGGGGCCCTTATGACTACTGGTCATGGGGTTTTTAATATTATGCCATTGAGTAAATTGCTTATCTGCAGTGCTGGACACAGGGACAAATTCGTGTTATTATAAGCCCTGAGATGGGCAAGGTTAACCCGAACTCCAGTCTGGTTTTGGTATTAGGTTGTATATGAATTTTAGTATTTATGTTGGTTTGACTTTTATTTTGGCTCGTGAATCGGCTGTTTATGTTTGTTTGTCGTGTTTTGCAATGACCTTGGTCATGCAATAAACTTTATTTATTATTATTATTATTATTATTATTATTATTATTATTATTATTATTATTATTATTATTTAGATTAGATTAGATAGATTTAGGTGTTATTTTTATTTTTTATCCCTCCCTGTGTTCTTTCTCCCTTCCCCCCCATTGTGAATCCTTCCCTCCTCCCTGTATATATTCCATCCCTGATTCCATTCCCCTGTTTTTGTATTTATTTAGAGTAGGATTAGATTGATTTAGGTTTCATTTCAGTTTTGTACCCCTCCCTGTGTTGTTTGTTGTGATCTGTGTGTGTCCCCCCCATCACTGTGTGTATATATATATAGAGAGAGATATTAGATAGTTACTATAGATAGATAGTTGTAGGAGTTAGCTTAGTTATAGAGATAGATAGAGATAGTATGTAGTGATTCAGTTTTAATATTTTATAGTGTGTTTGTAGGAGTAGGTCTTTGTAGATATTAGATAACATTCCATTTAGTTCCATAGGTTTTCTAATAGTTAATAGCAGTTAGAGTTAGTGTAGCTATACTTGATATTAGATTCCACATTTGAATAAATAAATAAAAAATATATAAAAACTTCCTGTGAGTTATTTGGGTGGGAGAAATGGAGAAGGGAAGCCGGAGGGCTGGTCTGCTGCCCGTAGCGCGGGCAATAAGGCACGTGGCAGAGGTGGCAGGGGCCATGCCAGCGGAGAGGCAGCAGGCATCAGAATCAGCCCAAACCTATCACCATGCCCCAAACTGCACAGGTCTGATTTTGGGAGACAGGCTTCAGAGGCTCCCAGCAGTGTCACTAGGGGTGTGGTTCGACATCGCCTCTTGCCAGCATCCTCCACTGCCACGCAGGGCACTGGAAGGCCCGCAGTCCAGGAGGCTGTGGCTGTCTCTACTGCGGCTGCAGGAGCAGGTGGAGGTGCTTTGGGGTCGGATGTTCAGCATGGGCCACCAATGTCCCCCATTATTGATGTGATCCCCAGCAGTCCAGGGTTGGTGGATCCCACCCCAAGTGTTAGAGGCAGGGCCCAATCCCCTGGCAATTCAGCAGGGAGAGGAGCAGGAGCAGTAGCAGTAGCAGCAGCAGCAGCAGCAGCAGCTATAGGGGGCACAGGGAGAGTGGCAGTCGCTCAGCCTCAGGGTCCCAGTACTCCCCTTCAAGGGACATATCTCAGATTGGGGACAGGTAGGAAGACACTAGTCCTATGGAGGAGATGTCTGGTGCTGAGGCGATGGCTGTCCCTCTGAGAGCTGTGTCGCCACCATGTTTTGCCCCTCCCATCAGCGCTGTGAGTAGTGCATCACCCAGTGTGGGCCAGAAGGCAGGAGGGGGCAAAAATTCCTCCATAAGTGTGCATTTTAATTTGGTGCAGGTGGATGATCACAGGGAGGTGCAGTGCAGTTTGTGCCAGAAGGTGGTGAAGCATAGACAGGTGTTCACCATCCTTGGCACAACTGCTATGACGAGGCACCTGAAGGCATGCCACAGCGCTGTGCTGCTAAGCGGGCAGGCAGGGTCAGTGGATGCCAGTGGGTTCCCAACTGCAGCAGCGGCTAGTCGTCTGCCTCTATCAGTGGGGAAGCGTCCTCGAGCAGCTACCTCTAGCAGCAGATGTGGTATTGCTGCTAAGGGGGACTAGCTGTCGCAGCAGCAGGAGCAGCGGCAGTATCAGGGCACCATGGAGGAACTGGGGTGGGGGTAGCTGCCAAGTCAATCAGTAGCTTCAGGATGTGGAGGGCGGTGAGGCTTTCAACTGAAACCCATGTGTGTGTTGTGGAAAATGATAGCACTAGATGGGCAGCTCTTCTCGGTTGTCGGGGACATGGGGTTTAGGCACCTGATTGTATTCCTGGCCCCACAGTTTAAGCTGCCCTCATGCACCACCCTGAGTCGGCAGGTGGTGCCAATCTTCTACTGGGCTTTAAAGGAGCAGGTGAGGGAGCAGCTGGCAGGGGCTGGGGGTGCCACCATCCACTTCATCACCAACCTGTGGTCGAGTTGAAATGTGCAGCACGCCTACCTGGAAGTGACGGCACACTGATGGCAGGACCCAAAGGCAGCATTTGGGAGTGGCAGGAGTGGGCCCTGCTTCAGGCGGAAGTAATGGACGGCCCCCCACACTGCCCAGAACATTGAGGCAGCCCTGACCACCATGGTGAGGGAATGAGTCACACCAGGTGTGCCCTTCACCGAGGGGTGCATGGTGATGGACAACGCGTCCAACATATTGAGGGCAGTACATGAGAGGGGCTTCACCAGCATCCCTTGTACCACACATACTCTTCACCTGGTGGTCAGGGACTCTCTGGGCTTGGGGGAGAATGGGATTGGGACAGGCACCTTTAGTTCCCTGATTGAGCAGGGAAGGAAGCTCGCCCGTTTCTTTAACCAGAGCATGAAGGTAGCGATCTCCTCCAGTCGAAGCAAGCCAAGCAAGGGTTCCCAGTGCACCAGCTGGTGCAGGATGTGTCCACCAGGTGGAATTCGACGTTCCTGATGCTCGAACGGCTTCTCAACAAAAAACCCGCATTGCATCAGGTTCAACTGGTGACGGACAGCGGTGCACCTCCAGGGTACAATGGGGCAGAATGGGAGATCCTGGCTCACACAGTCTTTGTGCTGAGATCATTCCTGGATGTGATGGAGACAATCAGCTCCTCCATGGCCACCATCAGCCAGGTGACCCCTCTGGTCCAGAGTCTTCTCAGGAGGTTGGAGGAGATTCTCCAGGGGTGGGATTGTGGCCCTCAGGGCAAGAAGCTAGTGGATGAGGTGGTTGCTCTGGTGAGGCAGCTGAAGGCAGAGCTGAAGGCGCAGTTTGATGAGCTCCTGCAGTGGGAGGAATATGTCTTGGCAACCATGCTGGACCCCGTGGTCAAGAGCAGCATGGCATGCCAGACACCGCACTATGGTCACTGGAAGGGTGAGCTGGTGGAGCGGGTCCGGTAGGCAGAAAGGGCTCTGGAGAGTGTGCGGCAGCAGAAGCAGGACACTCTTGGGGATGGTGGGAGTGGGAGCAGCCACCCGTTTCAGCCAGCAGGGTCTATCCCAGGCCCTATCAGTAGCATCACCAGCAGCTCCCTATTGCCAGAAGCAGCATCTCATATGTGCAGGGCACTCTGGCGAGCATGGGCTCATTCACAACAGGGCAGGCAGCGTGACTGAGGGCAGTGGTGGAGGTGGTGCCAAAGGACAGTTACGTATGACAGTGCCTCAGCAGCAGTGGTGAGCTACCTGGAGGAGGAGCCGTGCATCAAACCCAGCAGCGATCCCTTGGCCTACTGGGCTGCAAAACCAACGTGTGGCCAGCCCTGTCCAAAGTGGCCAAGGCTCTGTTGTCCTGCACACCGACAAGTGTCCCCAGCGAGCGGGTGTTCTCTATGGCAGGGGAAATTTGCTCGCCACACCGCTTGAGACTGGGAGACAAGTTGATGGAGCAGTTGCTGTTCATTAAGGTGAACGTTCCACTGCTGGGATTCACAGAGCTGTCCCTGGACATGGATTGATGGGGCAGTGGCACACACCATCCTATGCCATGGGTAACCTTGGGACGGGGCTCCTCCTCAATCTGGGCTGCTGCTGCTGAGGTGCTGTCCCTCCCTCCCCATGCCCGGCGCCTTCCCTGCCTTTTTCTTTCTCTCACTAGATGGCCTTGGCTGGCCTATCTGATGGACTTAATGATGCCGGGTGGCATTGGGAAGTTGTTTGCCTGCCAGCTGGCCTCTTTCTAGATGATCTCGGCCTGCCTATCTGACTGATTCTCTTTCTCTCGCGCTGCAGTCTTTGCCAGCCATTCTTAAATGCCCTGCCAACGTCCCAGCCTGCCTTCCCTACTGCCTCTCATGCCATGCTGCCTGTCTGTCCGCCCAGTTTGTTAACCTCAAACCCTGCCTCATTCTGTCTTCTGATGCTCATGCCACACTGCCTGTGTGCCCACCCTGTGGGTAAAGCTTGAACCCTGCCCCAGCCTGCCTTCCAATGCTCATGCCATGCTGCCTCTCTGCCCACCCAGGTTGCCAAGATCAAACCCTGCCTCTGTCTGCCTTCTGATGCTTATGCCATGCTTCCTGTCTGCCTGCCCAGGTTGCCAAAATCAAACCCTGCCTCAGTCTGCCTTCCGATGCTTATGCCATGCTTCCTGGATCCCAGCCCTGTGGTCAAAGCTCAAACCCTGCCTCAGCCTGCCTTCCAATGCTCATGCCACATTGTCTGTCTGTCTGCCCAGGTTGCTAACCTCAAACCCTGCCTCACTCTCCTTTCTGATGCTCATGCCGCGCTGCCTATCAGCCCACCCTGTGGACAAAGCTCGAACCCTGCATCAATCTGTCTTCCTATGCTCATGCAAAAGTGTCTGTCTGCCCACCTCAGTTGCTAACCCCAAACCCTGCTTCAGTCTGCCTTCCGATGCTCATGCCATGCTGCCTGTCTACTCACCCAGCTTGCCAAGATCAAACCTTGCCCTAGTCTGCCTTCTGATCCTCATGCCATGCTGCCTATATGCCCGCCCATTTGGTCAAAACTCAAATCCTGCCTCAGTCTGCCTTCCGATGCTCATGTCAAAGTGTCTGTCTGCCCGCCTAGGTTGCTAGCCTCAAACCCTGCCTCAGTTTTCCTTCCAATGCTCATGCCACACTGCCTGGCTGCCTGCCCAGGTTGCTAACCTCAAACCCTGCCTCAGTCTGCCTTGCGATGCTCATGCCACACTGCTTGTCTGTCTGTCTGTCTGTCTGTCTGTCTGTCTGTCTCTCTCTTTAGACCCCGTAAGCTTAAAGGGGTGGCCACTCCCACCATCCCCATGGACATCCTGCTGCTGCTGCCCTGCACTCTCCAGGGCCCTCTCTGCCTGCTGGACCCTCTCCACCAGCTCACACTTCCAGTGACCATAGAGTGGTGTCTGGCGTGCCACGCTGCTCTTGACCATGGGGTCCAGCATGGTTGCCAGCACATATTCCTCCGTGACTCTGGACCAGAGGGTTCACCTGGCTGATGTTGGCCGTCGAGGAGCTGATGGTCTCTGTCACGGCCAGGAATGGTCTCAGCATGAAGAACGTGTGAGCCAGGAGCTCCTATTCTGCCTCATTGTACCTGGCCTGGAGGTGGCCCACTGCCTGTCACCAGTTGAACCTAATGCAAGGTGGATTTCTGCTGGAGAAGCCACTTGAGCATAAGGAATGTGGAATTCCACCTGGTGTACACATCCTGCAGCAGCTGGTGCACTGGGGAGCCTTGCTCAGCCTGCTTCGCCCAGAGGTCACTGCCCTTCATGCTCCTGTTAAAGAAACTGGCCAGCTTCCTCCCCCACTTGATCATGGAGCTAAGGGTGCCTGCCCCAATTCCATTATCTCCCAAGCCCAGAACATCCCTGACCACCAGGTGAAGGGTGTGTGCGGCACAAGGAATGCTGGTGAAGCCCCCCTCGCAGACTGCCCTCAATATGTTGGCCGCGTTGTCACTAACCACACACCCCTTGGTGAAGGGCACACCTGGCATGACCCACTCCATCACCATTGTGGTCAGGACTGCCTCGATGTTCCAAGAAGTGTGGGGGTCATCCATGACTTCCACCTGAAGCAGGGATCACCTATTCCCTACTTCGGGATGCCTCCTGCCACTCCCAAATGCTGCCTTCGGGTCCTGCCATTGGTGCACCATCACTGCCAGGTAGGTGTATTGTGCATTTCGACTTGACCACAGGTCAGTGGTGAAGTGGATGGTGGCACCCCCAGCCCCTTACAGCTGCTCCCTCACTCGCTCCTTTAAATCCTGGTACAAGGCTGGCACCACCTGCCAACTCAAGATTGTGCGCAAGGGCAGCTTCAACTGTGGGGCCAGGAAGCTAATCAGGCATCTAAACCCCATGTCCCCGACCACTGAGAAGGGCTGCCCATCGAGTGCGACCATTTCCCCCAACATGTGCGTGGCTTTCAGTTCAAAACCTCACTGCCCTCCACATCCTGCAGCTGTCAATGGACTTGGCAGCTGCCCCCACCCCAACTCCTCAATGGTGCACTGACACTTCTGGGCCTCAACTGGCTGCTCCTGCTGCACCACTGATGGAAGGGGAAGAACATGGTGGTAACACAGCTCTCAGAGGGACATGTGGCCGGCCCTGTCCAAAGTGGCCAAGGGTCTTTTGTCCTGCCCACCAATGATATTCCCCAGGGAGCAGGTGCTCTCTATGGCGGGGCACATTTTCTCACTGCACCACCTGAGACTGGGGGCCAAGTTCATGGAGCAGTAGCTTTTCATCAAGGTCAACCTTCTGCTGCTTGGATTCACTGAGCTGACAGTGGACATGGATTGATGGTGCAATAGCACACACCATCCCATGCCAGGGGAAGTTGTGACAGGGCTCCTCCTCAATCTGGGCTGCTGCTGCTAAGGTGCTGTCCCTTCCTCCCAATACCCATAGCCCACCCTCCCTCTCTCTCTCTCTGACTAGATGGCTTTGACTGGCCTATCTGACTGACCTCATGATACTGGGTGGAGAGATGTGCGAACAGGATGGAGTTTGGATGTTCAGCCATTCAGATTATAAACTCGGATTCATGGGTTTGGTCTGGCGGGGTTCAGATCTGCTGAATTTTTGGTGGAGTTTAGACCCGGCAGGTCATCGGAGACCCAGCAGCAGATGCAGCAGAGAGTGGGATAGCTTGGCGCTTGGCACCCTGGGTTGCCCAGGCAGGCAGGCTCAGTGCTTTGCCGCTGGGCATGCCCATGGTGCCAGGGCTGGCCATTGGGGACTCAGTGGCATCAGAAGCAGGGACTGGCAAGGATTGGCATGTAGTACCCCAGGTTGCCTAGTTAGGTCGGCTCAGCGCTTCAGCCCTGGGGGTGCCCGTGGTGCCAGAGATAGCTGGCCGAGACTCAGCAGCAGCAGCAGCAGAAGCAGAAGCAGAAGCAGAAGCAGAAGCCGGGAAGACTTGGGGCTTGGTGTCTGGCACCCATAGGGGGCAGGGCATTGCAGGCTGGCATTGGTTGAGTGGCAGCAGAAGCCTGGCCAGGGCTTGGTGGCTGGCATCCCTACTTGGACAGGCATTGCAGCCATGCAGATGAGCCAGGGGCCTATGGAGGCAGCACTTGAGCTGGTGGAACAAGTGCTATCCACCCTTCCCTCCAGGGATGTGGACTTTAAATGTTATCATGGGGGGGTGCAGTTTTGGCCAGCTAGGGGCCTCAGGACATTGCTCCCTTCCCCCCACACCCTTGTGGGGATGGGGTCTGGAGAGGACAACAACTTCCGGACCATTCCCCATTTCATCAGGGGCAGTCAGCTTGAGAAGGATGAAGGTAGTGGTGCAGGTGATCTGGAGGCTTATGGAGGCAGCACTGGAGCCATTGGAACAAGCGCTATTCCCCTTTCCCTCCAGGGATGTGGAATTTAAATGGTATAATTGGGGGGGGGGTCAGTTTCGGCCAGCTAGGGTCCTTGGAACATTGCTCCGTTCCCCTCCACCCTTGCGTAGGTGTGACAATAAGAACTGTATAAGGCTGAAGAGGAAGAACAAGGCCAAGCAACAAACTGGCTATGAGCTATGAAACTGGAACAGAGGGAACAAGATATTGCAAACTAGGGATGGGGAAGCAGAACCGAGCTTCAAAAATCGAGTTTGGTTCAGAAGTTTGGTTCGGTCGACTGAACTGGTTGAGTTCGGTCCGAACTCTGAACTTCCAAACCGCGTTCATCTATCCCTATGGCAAACACAGGGGGAACAAGATATGTCAACTGCCCGACCTAATCTCTATCAGGATGACGAGACCAGACAGAGGGTGAATCAGTGCAAGCTGGAATCAATGGGACAAAGGCAAAGCTGACCGTTGCCCAGCAACAGTACAAAAGCCAAAAGATAACACCCATCTGCAAACTATAACAGACTAAAGGATAGAGAGTCATGTTGGAGCTCTCCCTACCGGTGTCACCGACAAAAGACTCGTCTAGCTCCCCAACTCCTCTATCTGTACTGGCCATACAGATAGGAGGAAGGTATGTATGTGAGTGTGAATGTGGAATCTTAGAAGTATACGTATAAATGCATAACTGATTGTTAAAACTTAAAGCTAAGGGGTTTCATTTTACACATGCGTGGGTCTCTGTTTATCATAAAAGTGACAACTCTGGGGCTGTTTCCTATATTATATTATCTGCAGGAATAATAAAGACCAAAAGTCACAAGATTTAGTGTGACAGGGGCGGAGTCCAGGGAGGACAACAACTTCTGGCCCGATCCCCATTTTACCGGGGGCAGCCAGAGGCTGTGCAGAAGGTGCGTGCTGGGGCACAGGTCAAAGGGGCACGGGTCAAAGGGGCACTGTTAAAGGGGCCTGCCCTTTGACTGTGCCCTTCGGCTTGGCTGGGAAGTTGGGGTGGAGGGAGAGTTTGCTGTCTTACACAATGTGAGTTTCCTGCTTGTGAAGGTAGTAAGGAGCTCTCCCCCTGGTGAAAGAGGAGTGGAAGAGCAGGAGGATATCCCCTAGTGGCAGCAGGGAAGGGAAGATGATAATATCTGGAGCCAACTCCCTGGTGTGTGCAAGGAACAGCCATGAGAATTACTAGCAGAGAGAGGATTGGGCTGAGTATTAGGTACTGGGCTGATTATTATGTATTGATGTTAAATGGAATTATGTTGTGTGAAGGGTGTGGGGGTAGAAGGGATTATTTGTGTTATTATTATGATGATGTATTATTGGATTGGGTTCCCCCTGTGTGGGATGTAAACCCATGAATTGTTGCTGTATGTTGTTGCAAGCCGCGTCGAGCCAATTTGGTTTTGGTGAGTGTGGGATACAAATAAAATCATGATGATGATGACAATGACGATGATGATGACGGTGGTGGCATCAGTGGAGCAGTGGCAGAGGCCCGGCCAGGGATTGGTGGCTGGCATCCCTGCATGGCCAGGCATTGCAGGCTGTCTGACATTGGTGGAACAGCGGCAGAGGCCCAGCAGAGCTTGGTGGCTGGTACCCCTACTCGGACGGGCATTGCAGGCTGGCAAGCCTCCAGTTCTGCTCACTCTACACTGGGTTCTCCAGTTCTTGTCACCATCACGGCTGGCCATTGCAGGCTACCAGGCATCGTTGGAGCACCGGCAGAGGCCCGGCCAGGGCTCGGTGGCTGGAACACCTGCTTGGCCAGGCATTGCAGGCTGCCAGGCATCAGTGGCAACCTCAGTCATGGTGCTGTGTGAGGGAAGTTTAAACTGGGTGGCCAGGAAGCCAATCAGGCACCTAAACCCCATGTCCCCAACCACCAAGAAGGGCTACCCATCAAGCACAATCAGTTCTCCCAACATGCACTTGAAAGCCATGCCGCCCTCCACATCCTGCAGTTGCCGATGGACTTGGAAGCTTCCCCCACCCCAGTTCTCGATGACGTGGATGGACAGCCCTCCATGCCTGTAACATAGGCCCCAGAACACTGATGATGGGTCCTGGGGCTGGAGTGGCTGACTGTTTCTTGATGCGGTGGAATGACGGCTCCCTGTGAGAGGAATGATGGCACCAGAACCCTGATGGTGGGTTCTGGGACAGGAGTGACAGCTTCTGAATGAAGTGGAATGACATCCCTCCATGCCTGTAATGTAGGCTCCAGAACCCTGATGGTAGGCCCTGGGGCTAGAGTGGCTGCTTCTTGAGGTAGTGGAATGAAACCTCCTCATGAGCGGAATGTCTGTAACGTAGACCCCAGACCATGGGTCCTGGGACTGGATTTGCAGGTTCTAGATGAAGTGGAATGACAGCTCCCCATGAGTGGAACGACGCCCCCAGAGCCCTAATTGTGGGTCCTGGGACTGGAATGACAGCTTCTAGATGAAGTGGAATGATGGCTACCCTTGAGCAGAATGAGGGCCCCAGAACCCTAAAGGTGGATTCTGGGACTGGAGTGGCAGCTTCTAGATGGAGTTAAATGACTGCTCCCCGTGAGCAGAATGTTGGCCCAAGAACCCTGATGGTGGGTCCTGGGACTTTAGTGGCAGCTTCCTGATGAGCTTCTGGATGAATTGGAATGATGGCTACCTGTGATCGGCACGATGGCCCCAGAACCCTGATGGTGGGTCCTGGGACTGAAGTGGCTGGCATCCCTGCTCAGTCGGGTGTTGCAGGCTGGCTGTCATCAGTGGCGCAGTGGCTGAGACCCGACCAGAGCTTGGTGGCTGGCACCCCTACTTGGCCAGGCGTTGCAGGCTTGCATCCTACTCGACTGAGCTCAAGAAGCTCTATTTCAAATTGGGCAAGGCTTGCCTGGTGGTGAATCTTGTGGACACCCAGCCCCTGCCCATCGGCGCACTCATCCGAGCTATGCCCATCTAGAAGAGGGAGGAGCAAATGGCTGATGTGCAGCACCAGCATCAGCAGCAGACATTGGATTGGCCGGGCACAATAACTGCAGCTGTCACTCCTGCTTGGCCGAGCATTGCAGACTGGCTGGCATCAGTGGAGCAGCAGCAGAGGCCCAGCCAAAGCTCAATGACTGTGTTGGAAAATGCAACTGTCACAAGTAAAAACTCATTGCAAGCCCTGCAAGCGCAATATGGGGTTTGTCCAGTATGGGGAGGGTCAGCAGATGAAACAGGTTTTTCCCCTCTCTTTGTCTCCTCTCTTCTTCTCTCTCTGTCCTCCTTCTTGTCCTTTGCAGTCTGTACAGTATGGAAGCATGTCTTCTGAGTTTTTAGTAAAGTTCTGTTTTGAAGAAACTTCTGCTGTGTGTTATTAAACAGAAAGCTAACTCTACAATAGGCTGTCACCCCTGGTCGGCCGGGCATTTCAGGCAGGCAGGCATCAGCAGAGCAGCAGCAGAGGCCCAGCCAGGGCTCGGTAGCTGGCACGCCTACTTGGCCGGGCATTGTAGGCTGGCTGGCCTCGATGTGGGACACTTCCAGACAATGAAGTGAAATGATAGTCCACCCTGCCTGGAACATAGTCCACAGAACCCTGACAGTGGGTCCTGGGCCTGGAGTGGCTGGCACCCCTGCTTGGTCAGGTGTTGCAGGCTGGTTGGCATCGGTGGATCCGCGGCTGAGTCCTAGCCAGGGCTCGGTGGCTGGCACCCATACTTTGCCAGGTGTTGCTGGCTGGAGGGCCTTGATGTGGGACACTTGCAGACAGGTGGAACAGCCCTCCATGCCTTTAATGTAGGCCCCAGAACCCTGATGGTGTGTACAGGGGCTGGAGTGACTGGCACCCCTACTCAGCTGAGTGTTGAAGGATGACTGGCATTGGTGGAGCATTGGCAGAGGCCCGGCCAGGACTTGGTGGCTGGTCTCCCCTCTTGGCTGGGCAGTGCAGGCTTGCATCCTATTCTCCTGATCTCAATAAGCTATTCTGACAATTGGTCAAGCCTTACCCAGTGGTGAATCACGCGGCCACACAGTAGCAGACATTGGATTGCCGGGGCACAGTACCCATGGCACAGCAGATGCATCAGAAGAGGACATTGAGTTGCTGGGGCACAGATCCCATGGCACAGACAGCAGAGGTGACATTGGCAGCAGCAGCAGACATTAGATTGCCAGGGCACAGAATCCATGGCACAGACAGCAGAGGTGGCATTGGCAACAGCAGCAGACAATTTCTTGCCCGGCAACAGTACCCATGGGTTTCTGGGGGCACAGAACCCATGGCATAAACAGCAGAGGCAGCATTGGCAGCAGCAGCAGACATTGGATTGCCAGTGCACAGAACCCATGGCAAAGACAGCAGAGGCAGCATTGGCAGCAGCAGCAGCAGCAGCAACAGATATTGGATTGCCTGGTAGCTGAACCCATGGCACAGAAAGCAGAGGCAGCATTGGCAGCAGTAGCAGACATTGGATTTCTGGGGCACAGAACCCATGGCACAGACATCAGAGGCAGAATTGGCAGCAGCAGCAGCAGACATTGGATTGCCCTGTAGCAGAACCGATGGCTCAGTAGCAGAGGTGGCATTGACAGCAGCAGCAGACATTGGATTGCCCGGTAGCAGAACCCATGTCACAGAGACCAGAGGCAGCATTGTCAGCAGCAGCAGACATTGGATTGCCGGGGCACAGAACCTGTGGCACAGACAGCAGAGGCAGCATTGGCAGCAGCAGGAGATACTGGATTGACTGGGCACAGAACCTGGGGAACAGCAGAGATGGCAGCAGCAGGATTTGCCTGTGCACTGCAGCCATGGAGCCAGGATGGTAGGATTTCCCAGTGAAGAACTTCCATATAGCAGCACGCGGCAGCAGCAGGATTGCATGGGCACATTTGGATTTTCCAGGGCTGAGCACCCATGGACCAGCAGACAGAAGCAGCAGGATTACCAGGCCAGTGGGGCACATTACCCAGGGTTGCCATGGCAGACAGATAGGCACCTTGCCATGAGAGGCAGGCAGGCTGGGGCAGGGCTTCTGCTTTGCCCACAGGGCAGGCAGACAGGCACTTTGGCATGAACATGAGAAGTCAGACTGAGGTAGGCTTTGAACTTGGTCACCTCAATGGGCGGGCATACAGGCAGCGTGGCATGAGCATTGGAAGGCAGACTGTAGCAGGATTTAATCTTGGCCACCTGGGTGGGCGGGCAGACAGGGAGCATGGCATGAGCATGGAAAACCAGACTGAGTCAGGTTTTGATCTTGGCCACCTGAGCGGGGGGCGGGCAGACAGGCAGCATGGCATGAGTATCGGAAGGCTGGTTGAGGCAGGATTTGATCTTAGCCACCTGGGCGGGTGGGCAGACAGGCAGTGTGGCATGAGGATGGGAAGGCATCTTGGCAACCTGGGCGGGCAGGCAAACAGGCAGCGTGGCATGAGCAGAAGGCAGACTGAGGCAGGATTTGATCTTGGCAACCTGGGTAGGTTGGCAGGCAGACAGGCAGTGTGGCATGAGAGGCAGTAGGGAAGCAGGCTGGAACTTTCCAGCAGCATCCATTACCGCTGTAGCAGAGTTGGCCTCGGCGGTGGCACTGGGCTCCTCCAGGACTTTGGTCCTGGGGGACTTCAACGCCCATGTCGATGCCGACCTTGTAGGAGCGGAGTGAGAATTCATGGCCGCCATGGCAATCATGGCTTTGTCCCACGTGGTCAACTGCATGCCCCACTGGGGGTGGGGGGCATACTCTCGACCTAATCTTTAGTTCTGGCCTTGAGGTGGGTGGTCCAGTAGTTGGAGAGGTTAGGGCTATGTCCTTCTCATGGACAGACCATTATCTCCGCCAGGCCAGTCTCTCAGCATGCCACCTCCAGAGGGGATGGGACCAGTTAGATTGTTCCACCCTTGGAGGCTGATGGAACCTCACCGGTAGAGGTCCGGAGGGAATTAACCTTGGACTGGACGGCCACTCTGTCGATGAGCTAGTTCAGCACTGGAATAGATTTCTGCGGGAGGCCATTGACAGGGTTGCTCTGAGACACCCCCTGCCTCTGCCTCGTCACTTCAGGGCCCCTTGGTTTACTGAGGGGTTGCAGTGTATGAAACAAGTAGGCAGGAGGCTAGAGCAACGCTGGCATCGGAAGGCATCGACGCTGGTGTCGAAAGGGAAGGTTAGAGACAGGTCGGTACCTGGCGAGTCCATCCACATCTAATGATGTTTTTTCAGCAGGGGGCGCACCACAGCCTCCTTGAGGCAGGGCGACAACCTCCCCTGCTGTAAGGACGCGTTAACCACTCTTGCCAGCACCATCCCCAATGTCTCCCTGGAGGCTTTTGCCAACCAGGACGGGCAAGAATCAAGTTCACAACTTGTGGCTCTCACAGATCCCAGAACATCCACCACATCGGTTGGCGTCACTTCTTGAAACTCCCCCCACAAAGTTGGACCAGAGGGGGCCTCCGTGACTGATGGGAATGAATCGTCTGGAGCATATAACACCTGTACTCTGGACTCTGCACTGGTTGTCTATAGTGTGCTGAGCCAGGTTCAAGTTATTGGTATTGATCTATAAGGCCCTTCACGGTCAAGGCCCATCGTACCTCAGGGACCGCCTCGTCCTCTGCGTCCCAGAGCAGCTCCTTTGATCTGTCGGGGGTGCCTTCTTGGAGGTCCCCTGTGCAAGCGGGGGGCCACAATGGAGAGGGAATTCTCGATGGTCAGGCTGCGTCTTTGGAATTCCCTCCCGGAAGAAGCTCGCCTGGCCCGAAGCCTTTTGACATTCCGGCAGGCTTGTAAAACCTGGCTGTTCACCCAGGCCTTTTGGGGGGGGGAGGGGGGGTTAGAGTTTTAACGCTTCTCTACCTTTTATTTTTATTTTTATTTCCCAACCTGTTTTTGGTTTATATTGTGTGTTTGTAAGGGTTTTTTTAAAAATTGTTTTTATTAATGTTTTATTGAGTTGTATGTCACCCCAGGATGAGGTAGGCATGGGGGTGGGGTGACTAACAAATGTTTGAAAGAAAGAAAGAAAGAAAGAAAGAAAGAAAGAAATAAATAAATAAATAAATATCTCTATAACTAACCTAACTCCTACAACTATCGATCTATGGTCTCTCTCTCTCTCTCTCTCTCTCTCTCTCTCTATATATATATATATATATATATATA
>QEPC01002298.1:80888-106410 GCA_003113815.1 Sphenodon punctatus | reverse complement strand
CCCCCTCAAGCAGGCCCAGCCCCTCAGGCCCCCCAAGCATGCCCAAGCCCCCCTGGCTCCCCCAAAGAGGCCCAAGTCCCCCCAATCAGACCCTACCTGCTTCCCCACCGGCTCCACAAGTGCTCTGTGTGTGCAGAGCACAGGAGTCATCTCGAAGAATCTTCTTTATAAAGTAGCAACCTTCTGATCAGCACGTGGGGAGGAGGAGCTGTGTTTGCAAACAGCCTTATCTCCCAGCCCAATCCAGTCCCTGCTGCTGCTTTGCTCCTAGGAGGGAGAGGCAGGTGAGGCCTCCCTTCCCCCCACCAACCCGGCCCGACAGGGCTCGGGACCAACAATATTTTATTTTTTTAAAAAGACAGTCACAAAGGGACCAGCCCTCCAGCCCAGCCCGGCCCACTGGGAATCCTCCTGGTGGGTTCAATGGCCAATCCGCCCCTGCCTGATGGAAAGGATGATGGATGAGGCATTTGGAACCAAAATTGAGGGGAGCAATGCAGCCTGTTGGAAGCTGAAGATTAGGTCAGTCTCAATGTCTTTCTTCCTATGCAATTTCAGAGCGATCTTATCTGTTGATGTTTATAAACATTTCATCAGAAAGCATTATAAGCAGCTACAAATTATAATTATAACTGAGTATTAATTTAGTGGACTTTACAGCAGTCTTATAACAATCAACCATTTATGAAAACACCCGTTCCTCATTTCTCAACCTTTATAATCCATATACATCACGTTTGTAGTACCTATCAATAATTTCTTAACCCTCTATGAAACTATTAAATGAAACCTATTTACATTAGAGAAACTCATGTGTTATTTTTTACAAACAATGAAAGTGTGACCGCAGGGGAAAGGAGTGGAGATGAAGGCATGTACACAAGGAACATTGGATGGATCCATGGGATGTGTCCATGTTCTGGAATCTCCCCTGCCTTCCCCTAACTTGAGCACCCCCTGAAGCAACTGCACCAAAACCTCCTATCCAGTCCATGGAGCTTGTATTAAATTTCAGAGTGGCCTCTAGGAAGGAAAAGTAGGACTGAAATGGAATGGCTGTTCCTTCTCTGTGGGGATTTGTGACAGAGATGGAACTGTCTTTGGAAATCTATTCTGAACTGGGGGAAGGCTCAGCCCCCTTCTGTGTATGTGCAGTGGAGAAAAGATCTTCTCTGCATGGTCAGAAGGACTTTTCTGTTCACTGTGTATGCACAAAAGATCTTTTCTCCACTGCATATGTGCAGAAGGGCACAACTTCCAATCTGGATCTCTGGCAGAACAAAGACTAGAACAGGGCCAATTCCATGTTCTGCCTGTCGCAGATAGGAACAAGTGATTCCACTGTATATGAAAATGGGTTGTAAAGTACATTTCAGCTCGAGGGAAAAGAATCCCCACCCTGACTTAGAAAAAGGTCTCCATAGTACTGTATCTTTAAAAAGCCCCAAAATGGGAAATATCTGATAGAGGACTATTCATACTGTGCATCAAGTAAATACTACTGAGGAAGCTGCACCTCCAAGTCTAAATTTTCCCCAAGTGCTCAACATTTCTAAAGTTAAAAATTAGCCCAATTTAAATTCATGCAGCAGAATGTAACCTTTAGACAGTGCTATTTATACAAATAATATCATCCCTTGGAAAAGAACAAATGACATGACACTGATACCCATGATTGCCATTAACACTAATCAGCAATGGCAACCTTGCAGTGTTGGAGGTACTGAAAGCAGATCATTGATTAGCTTCATGCAGCAGTTTTGGCCACTTAATATTTCATTCCTGGTTTCCTTAGCGCATTTATATAACCTTATCCAGCATACCTAAAGGGAGAGAATACCAGGTAAGCGGTGGGTGTTTATGAATGAACTGGCTACAGCTTGCTTCATTAAACTAATCTGACACATTGATCAGGTGGCTGTCAAGCAGACTTGAAGGATTCCTTTTTCTTCTTTCCCCTCAAGAAAGATGTATTGGTTCAGCACAGTGTAAGGCACTCAAGCATGTATGCCTATTATTCCCCTCTCATTAAAACAAACAGCCTCACATATCGTAGTCTATAGATCAACAACCTGGGATTCTTCAATAACTTACCCCAGATTTTGTGGCTGACTGACTCTCCCATATTTTGTCAGTAACCCCTCCTTTCCAAAGAGATGTGTATTTAAACATTAGTTTCTACCCTTGAAAATCTATGTGAATAATGTGTGTCTTCAAGCTCAGAATGTAATAAAGTTATAATGGCTTAAAAGCTTTCATTTTGATCTTTAAGAAGAGTGGTGTCATACGTTAGCAGAGAACCTCAAGACAATGATGAACTGGACAAGAAGAGAACATGATTCATGCACAGAGGAATTTGCCATATATATTAGTTGACATGGGGTTTGCTCTAACTCCTTGTAAAAATGAGAAGGTGAAGGTGGAGCACATGAGAGTGCACATGTGAGTGGAAGAGGGAAGGAGTTTTGTCATACACAAATGGAGGTCAGGTTGAGGCCTCACTGAAAAGCCAACCCTAGAAGTTTGGATTTTTCAGAGGAACCAAATGGAGTTAGCCACCTCACTTTCTCAGGCTCCAATGAAAAACTGGTGGGATTTTTCAAAGTCTCAGTGCTGGCTAGATACTGAAATATGCAAGAGATGGAGACAAAAGTAGTTTCGATGGTAGTTTTTCCATTGGATTACTATGACAACCATACTCTTCAGTTGGCAAGAGGATGTAAGATTTCAGGCTACACAGGGCCCTTGCTCAGGCATATAAAAGGTCAGAGCTACATGCAGGTTAAGTATCTATATGTGGCAGCAATCACTTGGGAGGGTACTGTTTAGGGGAAAAGATTGTTTGGAAGGAGACGCATATCGATTTAATGTTTTTAAATACAATGGAAGGAAAACAACATGCAGCGATGTTGAATTGATCAGTGCTGGATCCAGGGAAGTTGAGGCTCCTGTCCAAGTTGGTGGTATGGGCCCCCTTCAAAAATTGGTATGTTTGACAAACACAATCTGATTCACTCATTAGAAAGAGGAAAATGCTACTGTAATTCATGTTTTTATGTTTAATTAAACATAACATGCTCTCTAGGGGCTAGGGCTCCCTACATTGCCACATATTATACAAATGCATATTCCATATGTCGAGGTGGGGAACCCTAGGCAGGGGGCAAATGCAGCCTATAGCTAGTTTTTATTTGGCAATTTCCAGTTCCTGGATCTAGACTCTGAATACATTTCTTACCACCAAGCAGTGAAAGAGTGATCTCAGGGGAAGGAAGCAGAGATTGGGACATGCACTCAAGGATAGGGGATGGGTCCATGGAACAAATCCATGTTTTAGACACTCCTCAACCTGAGTGCACCTCTAAAGCACCCCCAGCCCCAACTTCTATGTGGTCCTTGCAGCTTTTAGTATTTTTCAAAGTGATCTTTGGAAGAAAAAAGTCCCCAACCACTCCATGTGTTATGCATATGTTGTTATCATATCATATATTTATTTAACACCGTGACCAAAGTTCATTGCTCACATACAAACATAGATACAAATCATACAAAATTAAGTAGCAAAAAACAAAAGTGACCCAAAGGAGGGTATTCATTAATACCTGAATCCATACATTTAAAATCTCCTAAATATCCAACAAAAATATAAGATTAATTAAAATTAAAAGAGAAAGAAAAAAAATAAAAAAATAAAAAGGGCTCACGCCTACATAAAATCAAATACATCCTAAGATGATCTATGGGTGTCATGGATCCACCTGAAAATCACATATAGCCGGTTTAAAATCCAAGAATCTGCACCTTTGATTGATTGCCAAAATTAGGAACTTTGATATTTTTGCTGACAATTTCAAGTATACATTCAAGAAAGCTAATTCTAAAATAAAGCAGTCCGACCTGCCTATCAGATTATCATAAAAGGACTTTAATAGTGAGTCTCTAAGATTGTCGTACAGATGACACCTAACTAAAACGTGTTCTGTAGATTCAACGTATAAATGATGAAACTAACAGTCTCTCCGTATATGGAATTCCCGCTTGACGGCCCTCCAAAAGTTTGGTCAGGAGGGCATTGAAGCGGACACACAAAAAGAGTCGCTTCGCTCTAAGAGAAATTTTAGCATTCAAATAACTGGCCATATTCTCCTTAGCTGGTACAAAGGAAAGATAACCCACCATGTGAGGAGAGGACCTAATCTTTGCCTGTTCCATTTGGTAGTCCATATCTTCCCACCGGAGCAATATTTCTGAGTGAACTAGCTGGAAATCATTTCCAGAGAGATAGACCATGGAGAAACCCATTTTAAGCGTATGGGTTTCAATATTGATGCTCCACTGACTTCTATATTTATCTATCCTCATCAGGCAAGTGAGACTTGTGGCCGGAGTTATATTGCTTTTAAGCCATAGTTTTAGAGCCAGGGACTAGGCCTTATAGGTCCATCTCCTTTGGCCCAGTTCCAATATGATGGCAGCCAACGGCATGCCTCTGGGGCATTAACCTGAGACTGTACAAATCTGGATTGTTCCAGATCCAGATTAGATGTAATCATGGGTGCCCACAGTTTTGCCCCTACAGGAATTTGGTTCTTGCCTTGGAGTTAAATACTTCCAAGGCAAGCTTGGTCACATTTTCCCCAATGCCAGCAAAAAACTTCAAAAGAGCTGAAGTTATGTCCTTGACCTCTGAAATAGCCCTGTTATAATGAGCTCTCCAGGTACCTGAGGCATGAAAATAAAGACCAAAATATTTAAAGAGTCGTATTTGCTCTATTATGTGGTCGTCCACCATCCAGCTATACACCTGCCTTTTCTTTGAAAAAATAACAATCTTCGATTTCATAAAGTTAATAGACAATCTATTGGTCTTACAATAAAGAAAAAAGGCATTGAGCTGCCTAGAGAGACCTATGCGAGTTTGGGAGAGAAGGGATAGCTCGACTGCATATAACACACAGCCTAAATGGTGATCTGTCAGATGAGGTGGAAAAAACCTTAATTTTTATATTATTGGAATGACACCATTAATATAAAAATTAAAGGGAGTAGGAGCCAGGACACAGCCTTGGTGAATCCCAATGGGTGAGTCCTTACTTTAGAGACTGTCCCATCCCTGCTCATCTTAACAACCAAAGTGGTATTCTGGTATAGGCTCTGTATCAAAAAAAGAAGTCTTTTATCAATGGATGTCTGAACTAATTTTGCCCAAAGTATCCTCCTACTGACCAAATCGAAAGCTGACTTCAAATCGAGGAATGCCACAAAAAATGCTCATTGGAATTCATATATTTCCCTATAAGATGGCTTAAAATTAGACAATGTTCCACTACTGAATGCACCTTCTGAAAACCAGCCTGCTCAGAATGGATAATGTTATTATCTTCTATCCACAGGCTTAACCTTAATAATAAGGATTTGGCGTATATTTTTCTAATTATACTGAGAAGGCTAATGGGACGATAATTGGCTGGGTCCTGACGAAAACCATTCTTGAAAATAGTCACTACAACAGCCTTTCTCCAAGAGAGAGGTACAAGCCCTGTGTTATTAATAGCGGTAAAGAGAGAAGCCAATAGGGAATCCATCATTCTGCATAGGTTTTAATAAATTCAATTGGAATATGATCCATCCCTGGGGCTTTGTTGTTTTTAAAAGTATCTATCAATGCCAGCACTTCGGAGTGGAAGATGGGGGCCCAGGGGGGATCTCCAAAGGGTCCACCTCTGATGTCTTGCTGGCGTCACCAACCTCCATCTCTACATAAAGCTGATGATAAAAGTCCTCCCACACCCAAGAGGGGAGAGCTGAATGCATCGAGGGCTTAATCCCAGAGAAGGAGCTATTGAGTCATTTCCAAAAGGTATGAAAATCACTGACATTAGCTGCCACAAGGAGGTCCTCCCATCTATGCCTTAAATAAGTTCTTTTCTTAACCTTGATTAGCTCTTTGTATTCCTACTTTGCACAAAAATACTGTGCGGGCAAAGAAACAGACTGATCGGAACGATAACGTCTATAAATTACAGATATTCTAAACTTTGCCCTATGGCATTCCTCGTCAAACCAAGATTGCTTCCTTCCAGAAATGACAGGAAAGACGGCTGTATATGGTGCCAAAGCCACCAGATTTTCCTACATAAAATCTGTCATCCTGTCATAAGCCTCAATTCGAACAGGGCCAGCGTTATTCAACAAAACAATCTCCCTCTCCCTCGTGACATGATCATCCAACAGTAGAGTATTCAAGGTGCCAGGGGGTAACTTGCTCCATTTCACAGGACAGTGTTTCCCATTCAGAAAGGCCTGCTCGTTGTCTATTGTTGGAAATGGCAGGGTTTCTTGTATGTCAAAAGTAAGTATAAGCGGCAAGTGGTGACTAAGCTGAATCCATCCCACCAAGAAATTCCTCAAGACCTCCAGAGCGCTAGCAGAAACTGCTGCAAAATCAATGACACTAGAGCCACAAGGCCCCAAAAAAGTGAATTCTCCCTCAAAATCCTGAAAACAAGAACCATTCAGGATAGACAAGTTATAGGTCCTAAGAAGATTTACAATATGTATTCCAGATGCTGTAATTTTAATGTCTTTTGATTGTCTGGAATTAAGCAGGTCTGGAAGAGTCCTATCGAAAATACCACAGTAAGTACTTAAGGCTTCATCGTCCTTACCAATCCTAGCATTAAAGTCGCCTACTAGGACAAAGCAACTATGCGGAAATTTAGCAAATATTTCATCAAATATTATTGCCAGTTTATCCCATGCCTTAGGATCGAAATAGCTAGAGTTCTAGATCGAAATATCTAGGATCAAAATATCTAGAGGTGGAACATAAACATTCAAAAATATAATTGAACACCTGTCCAACTGTAAAATTATACCCAAAGCTAAAGGAGGATAACTCAATTCTGTCCGCACAAAATGTTCAAATTTATCATCTATCAGGCAACCTAGGCTGCCACTGGGGCGACCTTTAAAATTTTGTGAGGTAGTCGGAATAGAATAAGATACATATCATTGCAATTCTAGAGAGGTCTTAGCCCAGGTTTCTTGTATCAATATTACTTGAAATTGGGTAATATACTTGAGAAATTCCAGATTACCAATACGAGCTGTCCATCCCGCAACGTTCCATGAACAGACTGAGAAAGGGTGAAGACCATGACACTCCATAGGTCAGCAAAACCAAGAGGTTTCAGCTGAATTACAGGCAATAGCTACAGAAGAATTCTGTAGAAAAGAAGGGAGGGCACCTTCTACCAGATCATTCAATGGGGTTGGACTTGTCTGAATATTCTCAGTAGAATTCACATGATTTATAGGGGTTAAGAGCATAGTAGGGAAGGGCCTTTGGGGATCAAATTAGGAGAAATCTATGATAAGACAGGGACAGCGCTATACAGACCATTTATCAAAGATGGATGCGATGCGACCCCAACTGAGGGACAGACACAGCTTCATCGAAGGGCCGTACAACTTCGATCAGTTCCTCCCCTGCTGCAATGTGAAGCAGTCTGGTATTAGCAAGGACAGAGTGCAGGTGCTTCTTACTCTCTACAGGAGGGAAGTTGGGCAGAGGTTTATTCCCAGACTCCTCTGAGGACAAGTCAAGGTCTTTAGGGAACCTGAACTCCTATGTATCTCACTCCCACCCAAAGCACATTTAGAGGGGTCGATATACAGTTCTCCAATTTGACTCCCCCAGGAGTAAAACAAGTCAAATTGAGCCAAAATCCTCGTAATTAAGGAAGGTGAGCAAAAAAAAAACCCAACTACTCTGCAAATTCCTGGGTGCTGGGAGTATTAAAAAATGTCTTATATTACACAAGGGAATCTGAGACGACATAATATAGGATAAATGAAGCTGGATGGCCGTTTTAGAATTCCACTCAGGGAAATGGCCATCAGGAAGAGGATGTATCCTAAACGAGACTCTCAGTATCTGTAACTGGGTTGTGTTGATATTAGTAATATGAACCTGCTGGACACTTGAGCTATTAGGAATATTAGGGAGAAAAGTCCTAGACCTAGATACTTTAGTTGCCTCCAAGGCTATGCCTCCAGAATCATTGTCCTGTAAGGGAAATGGAAATGCCTTCAGAGGATCCTGTACTCCCTTACCCAGTAGCACCGCTCTAAAATCTGCAATAAGTTCTTGCACATTGGTCATCTGCTCCTTTTGAGTTTGCATCAGTGATGTTATCTCTCCCAGCTGTACAATCAGCTTCTTTATCAAATCACCCATTAAAAAACATTGATTGCCTATCAATTCATTTGTATTCAATTGAGGCTTTGCTGGGTTTACAGATGGCTGAAAAATGACCCCTTCAGCAGACTCCTCTCTTTCAGAAAAAAAGGGATCCGAAAGAGGAGAAGCTGCCACTGTCTTGGCGGATTGGGGGCTCCCTTAACATAGTTAAAGTCATAAAGGAATTGTCCAACAGTGATTTTACAGAATCCGGGGGAAGGTCCATCATTAGGCCCCCATCCTGGTTCTTAGTTCTAGATCAGAGTCATGAAATAATTAAGTTTCATCTGTTTAGGATAGGGTTGATTAGATGCAACTGCTGACCCCTGGCTCCTTTTCTTCTTGGTCATCGCCATTTTAAATTAATACTATGTACTGAAAGATTATAATCCACCTAAGGCCCAAAATCTAAGGTTGTACATGAGAAGGATGGACTCTTCATATGATCAAAGGACAAAGTCAAATTGCCAGTCCTAGGGCTCCAAGATGACGTCCAGAAGCAATCCATAGCATGTCGCCGCCCCGCCCGGCCAGTGCCTATGACCGCGTGCACAAGGGCATGTCCTTGTGTGTGCAGCCCTTAGGCGCACCATCCGTGGCGCATGCCCGTGGCACTGCCCAGTCATTGTGGGCCTTTAAGGGGGGAGGCCGCAAGTTGCACTAGCACCCACAGTGGCGTATCCAGTGCCGGCCCGATCGCCTCCCAGCTGCACAGCAATCTGGTACACACACATCCAGTACCGCTAATCGTAGGGGTTGGGTCCTTACTGGTCCTACGACTGTGGAAATCCCTCTGCTGCCTCCGCATATGTTGTTATTTCTAATGTATTCATGGGGGCCATATGTGGGTGGGTATGGATCCTTAATTGTCATGGGTCTTCCATAGCCTAGGGTCCCCACATTGAGACACTGTGAGCTTGTATTTTACACAAGGGCTTCTTGCACTCACGTTGTCATTTCAAGTTTATTTATGGACACTATATTTTTGGGGTGGGTGGGTGGGAAGGGTGTTGAGGAATTCACTTCCCTGATCTGGCCCCTTATACACATCTAGATGTGTATAAGAGACAGGTGCAACAGAGTTATGCATTTTAGTTTCCAGGTCCATATTTTCAAAGAGTTGTACAAGTTCCCTTTCAGGACAAGGACTGAGAGATCATAAATAAAGTGGTCACTCTGGGAGAAGTGAACACCCATGGGTGATTCATTGGGTGTTTTCAGTAGGGGTTTGCATTTCATTTTTGTTAGTATAATAACAAAAATGAAATGCTGATTTTTTTGTTTTAGTTATTGAATAATGGAAATGAAAGTACATAATAATGAAAAAAAAAAGAAAAAATAGTTTTGTTGTGAATTAATAAGAAAAACCTGAAAACACATTTTTGGTTGTAACATATTTGCTTTACATTTGATATTGGTGTATCTTGACAGTTTTATACTCCCAGTGGAGGGCAGTCTGTGTGCCAAATTTCGGAGAGTTTGGATGAAGGGATACTATTATATAAGCAGTTGAAATTCTTTATTTTACAAAAATCTGCATACACATTCCTGGCTGTATCATCTTTGTCTCCCATATTATTTAAATAAAACTTGGAAAGATAATGCCCCTTTCTAAGATTACTATGACTGCATTATTTCAGAAGTGTTGGATAAAATCGTATCATGTTATAAGCAATTTACTTGTAAATGCTATAATGGCTGTACCATTTATTTTATCTATTCATTTTACATGAAATTTTGAAGGACTGTATCAAAGACCTTCAGGATTATATCTGCCAAACCGAAGTAAGATTTGATAAAGGGTCAACATTTTATAAGATGTTGAAATTTCCCTCTTGAAGATTTTTGTTTTTCAGGTAAATACCACAGTGACATTCAGAGAGATGCATGGCAGTGGGGAGAAGACTGTAGATGGGTGGGGAGCAGCCCAACAGACTGACAGACAAATTCTCTGGCCAATTGATGCATGCTTCCACCTGTACAGGAGGAAGAATCGGTGGTGGTTTCAAGGCAGGCATAGAGGGTAGATATAAGTTGCTGTTCTTTGGACCTGCTTTTATTCTGTGGTTAGTTCTGGATTTGGTCAGAGCATTTTCTCATAATTTTCTGGCAGTCTTTTTGTGTTTTTATGTGCTAGAGCTCACTGCAAGAGATCAGTTAGCTACATATACAATCTCTATGCACCTGGGGTGCTGCTCAACATCCTCCTGCCCCCTCCTGGGGTGTTCTCTGCAGGTTGATGGACATCCCCAAGCACCCGGGGTGCACGCCAAGACTGTAGCGTGTGCCAAACAGCAGATATGACAGATATATCCTCTAACCAATTGGCACAGCATTTCAAAAACACCCTGTCTGGGACAGAGACGTAACGTCCTCCCTTAGTGCATACTTCCAGGTTTCCAGAACCAATCCTGGGTGACTCTGAGACAGGCATAGAAGTGACATAACTGGAACTTCAGGCAGAAAGGCAGGGGGAAGCATCCCAGGAATCAGGAGACATGGTTCATACATCCAGGCTCACCAATTGTCATTACAATCACATCCTGCATCACTGTGACAGAGGACATAAGGGAATACCTTATTAGCTCTTTCTTAAGCAGATGCTTCCAACTTCCCAGTAACAAGTGAGGGAGAGGTGAGGGTTGTCACAGCATAGAATGATATATAGGTGACATTTCTGCTCACCAGTTGGCATCACAAGCATACCTTGGGGAATTATTGATTTATTTATTTATTTATTCACATTTATTGGCTGCCCCCTCATGCCCATGGCATACTGGGACAGCTTACAACACATAAAACAACAATAAAACTCATAAAAACATCACAGGATAAAAATAATTACAGGCTCGACGAAATGCCATCAGACCCGAGGTCAGGCGAGCTTCTTCTGGGAGGGAGTTCCAGAGTTGCGGCCCGGCCACTGAGAACCCCCTCTCCATTGTGGCACCATGTTTAACATGGGGGACCTCCAAGAAGGCGCCCCTGGCAGACCGCAGGGATCGCCCTGAGGTGCGGAGGGCAAGGCAGTCCCCAAGGTATGAGGGGCCCAGACCATGTAGGACTTTATAGATCAACACCAACACCTTGAATCTGGCTCACTACACTATATGCAGCCAGTGCAGAGTGCGGAGCACAGGTGTTATATCCTGCTGCCACCTTGTCCCCGTGAGGAGACAAGCATTCTGCACCAGCTGCAGCCTCTGAACCAGAACCAAGGGACATAGAACATAGAGTGCATTGCAGTAGTCTAGCCTTGAGGTAATGAAGGTGTGAATAAGAGTGGCCAGGTCGGGCCCGGAAATGTATGGGCACAGCCTTCGTACTAGATACAGCTGGCAGAAGGCGGCTTTAACCACTGCCTCCACCTGCCAATCCAGACAGAGGCCTGGATCAAAAACCACACCCAGACTCCCAATCTGTTGGGCTACAGGAGGGCACACACACCCCCATCAGAGGAGCTAGCCCTACCCACCACCATCACCCCCATCTTATCAGGATTGAGCTTCAGTCTGCTCTGCCGTATCCAATCTGCCATGGCCTCCAAACACTGGGAAAGCAACGAGACAGCAGGGCCTGAGTCAGTCGAAAATGAGAGGTACAGCTGAGTATCATCAGCATATTGGTGACATCGTACCCTGAATCCTCTCACAATCTCCCCCAGGGGCTGCATATACACATTAAACAAAAGCGGAGACAGGATCGAACCCTGCGGAATGCCGCAGGTCAATGCCCGGGAGCTCGATGTTTCAACTCCCAGCATGACCCACTGGCTTCTCCCCAAGAGGAATGAATGTAACCACCCAATGACAGTCCCGTCCAGGCCCCCCAGGTCTCTCAGCCTTCTTAGCAGCAGCCCATGGTCTACGGTGTCAAAAGCAGCTGAGAGATCTAACAGGATCAAGAATGTATCACATCCTGCATCCATCTCTGAGTGGATATCATCCACCAAAGCCACCATCGCCGCCTCAGTACCATAGCCAGGGCAGAACCCAGACTGAAAAGGGTCGAGGAAACTGATACTGTTCAGATGCGCCTGGAGCTGCAGAGCTACTGCCCGTTCAATAACCTTCCCTAAAAAGGGAAAATTAGAGGCAGAACGGTAACTGGCGAGTGCATCCACATCCAGCAAAGGCTTTTTCAGCAGGGGGTGCACCACAGCCTCCTTGAGACAGGGCGACAGCCTCCCCTGCTGAAGGGACGCATTAACCACCCTCACCAGAACTAACCCCAATGTCTCCCTGGAGGCTTTCACCAGCCAGGATGGGCACGGATCTAATTCATAAAATGTGGCTCGAACAGACCCCAGGACATCCACCGCATTAGCCGGCATCACTTCCTGAAACTCCTCCCAGAAAGATCGACCAGATGGTGCCTCCATAACCTCATGCTCCTCATCTACTGTATACAACCCGGTGTCGAAGTTACTCTGGATCTGAGCGATCTTGTCTTCAAAGTAGATGGCAAACTCCTCACAGCGGGCCTGGGACAAGTCCCCATCCAGGCAGAGGGAGACCTGACTGATCAGCCCCCACACCACCCGGAACAGCTCCGCTGGACGTGGCCTTGCAGACTCTATGAGGGCAGCAAAGAATTCCTTCTTTGCTCTCCTCATAGCCCCAACATATGACCACAAATGGGTCATATGGAGAAATCAGTCAGATTCAGAGTGAGTCCGATGCCAGCATCTCTCTAGTCTCCTGCCTACCTGCTTCATACACCACAGCTCCTCGGTAAACCAAGGGGCCCAGCGGTGACGAGACGGAGGCAGGGGACATCTTGGAGCCACCCTGTCGATGGCCTCCCCCAGCAAGGTGTTCCAGTGCTGTGCCAGCACATCAACAGAGTGGCCATGAGGGTTCAGGGTTAACTCCCTCAGAGCCTCCTGGAATCGCTGCGGTTCCATCAGCCTCCGAGGGCGGACCAACCTAACTGGTCCATTCCCCTTCTTGAGGGGGTACACTGAGAGACCAGCCTGTAGGAGATACTGGTCCATCCATGACAAGGGTGTTACTTTCACATCCTCCACTAACAGATTACCTGCCTCAAGGTCAGAACAGAAGACCAGGTCAAGGGTATGTCCCCCCACCTGAGTAGGGCAGTTGACCACTTAGGACAAGTCCATGGTTGCCATGATGGCCATGAACTCCCGCTCTGCTTCTAAAAGGCTGGCATCGACATGAGTGTTGAAGTCCCCAAGGACCAAAGTCCTGGGGGAGTTCAGCACTACTTCCAAGGCCAGCTCTGCTAGAGCGGCAAGGGACGCTGCCAGACAGGAAGGGGCCCGGTATACTAGAAACACCCCAAGCTTGCCCCAGTCAAATCAAACACCACATGGAGGGCCTCCAAATCTGGAATCTCCTGGACTGGATATCTCCTAACTGGCCAGTCCTCCCTAAAAATAATACCTCCCCCTCCCCCTCCTGCCCCCTATGCAAGACAGATGCTGCACAGCATACCCGGCTGGCACAAGATCTGCCAGAAATGGTCCAGCTCCCTCATCCAGCCAGGTTTCTGTGATGCACGCAAGGTCTACTGCCCCATCCAGGATGAGATCCTGGATAACTGGGGCCTTGTTCGCTACAGACCTTGCGTTCAACAGCATCAACCCTTTACAGGCAGACCCTGGATCCTGACCCATTCTCATCCTTGGTGGGGGGATGACCCTCCTAACCTCCACCAGGTACCTTGGTCCCCTAGGAGGGCGAGTCACTCACCCCCTTGGACCATATCGTCCTCACCCCAAAACCACCCCTATAGCCACTCCCCCCATCTACTACATCCTGACCCCTACCTCTGGGCTGCTTGCCCTGCCTCCAGACCCCATATCCCCCCTCCCCTCCCCCCACCCCCCGCCTCCCATTGCTTCACCTGCTGCCACCAGGAATCTGCATCAAAGACATCACCCCTATTTCCTCCCTCTCAGCCCTTCACCCCCTTTTCTGCCAGTCCTCATGCTGCCACCAGAGGCCGGCATCACCCCTACACCCCCCAACTCCCCCTGCCACTGAGAGCTAGGCACATCCTCCAACCTGCTACCATCAAGTAAACACTCCACCAACCCATTCCCATGCTGCCACCATAGGTGCATGCCAGGGACATCTCCCTCCTCCCCACTATCCCTTCCCCTCACATTCCCCCCTCCCCAACCCCAGAGGCAGCCCCCATACTGTCACCATGGGGGAATATCTCCTTTCCCACCCCACCCCATCTCCCCATAAAACATACAAATGACTGACCAGCATACTAGCCCACTGAAGCCCTGCGGGCCCTAAAGGGCACCAGAGGTCTGCACCCTTTGGCCATGGCCCTTTGGATCTTGGCCTGCGGCAGAGCCACAGGCGACTCTTTTTGTGCCACCCCAGGTCACTTCTGGGTGCAGGATTGTGGGGTGCACATGAGCTGGAGGTGTGTGGCAGAAGTTCGAGAGCCAGTGGAGCGGGTGACAGCTTTCCTCCCTCCCATGGATGGGTATCTGGGTGTGTGTGCTCCATTTTGGCTGGCGACGAGTCATGAGACATTTCTCCCTCTCCCCTCCCTTTGCGGGGGTGGGGTCTGAGGAAGGCAACTTCTGGGCCACTCCCCATGTCACCAGGGGTAGTTGGAGGCCATGCCCGAGGCACGTGCTGGGGATGTGGGTCAAAGGGGCACAGTCAAAGGGGTCTGCCCTTTAGCTGGGCCAGGAGGTTGGGGTGGAGGGGTTGTTTGGTTGGGTTAAATAATAGAAGTTTTATGCTGGTGAATATTATGAGGAGTTCTCCCCCCAGTGAGAGAGGGGTGGAGAAGAAAGATATCCCCTGGTGGCAGCAGGGGAGGGAAGAAAGTAATGCACACCAGCTGATTGCTTGGTGTGAGAAGGGACCGGCTTGAGATGAGATGAGGTAGCACCAGTAGAGAGAGAGTATGGGGTGATTATTATAGATGTTTAATGTTAATGTAATTTTGTCAAATGAAATTGTGGGGATAGCTTAGGGATTGTGTTTTGTTTTCTTAAATTGTTATTATATTGTATTATTGTGCTGGGTTCCCCTGTGTGGGATAGAAACCCAGGAATTGTTATTGATTGATGTTGTTGTAAGTTGTCTCGAGCTAACTTGGGTTGAGAGAGTGCGGGATATAAATAAATTGTGATGATGTGATGATGATGATCTTGTATCACAGTGAAAAAGATAAGAGAATCCCTGGCATAGGCTTATACTCTCCAGATCATGTGTTTTTTGGGTTGTTTATTTTTATCCTCCTTTTATAAGTGGTTTTTAATGTTATTGTTTTTAGTTTTATTACTGTTTTTAACTAACTGTTATTGTAATCTTCCCCGAGCTGCCTGTGACAGGAGAGGCAGGGTAGCAAAACTATTGAAATAAATAAATGTGCAGGTCCCTTTATCAGATATTTCTTATATTTGGCAGAGACGATCCTGAAGATCCAAGATATGTCCCTGCCAGGTTTCATGTAAACTGACTAGAATATAAAGTTGCTACAGCCAGAAATGCATTTACAAGTAAATTGCCTATAACATCCGGACCATTTATGCAATATTTATGAAATTTGGTAGAGGTAGATTGCTTGGGTAGAGGTATAATATTGGTACGTTTAATCTAAATCAGATGGGAGACAAAGTTGTTACATCCAGGAATGTGTACACAAAATTTTGTAAAATAACAAAATATAACTTCTTATAAAATTGGATTCCTTTATCTAAACTTTCTGAAATGTGGCACACAACATGCCCTTTATTGTGGGTATAAGCATGCCAATTATTTTCCAAATAAGATAAAAAATACAAAAGGTACAGCTGAAAATGTATTTACCTTTTAAACCAGTGGAAATCAAAAACAAAAGTAAAAATGAAAACAACACAAAGAATAACAAAATATAACAAAAACAAATGACACTTTAATAATGAAAACAAAATGAATATGAAAGAGAGTTACTGTACACATCCCTTGTTTTGAGATGGATTTAGGGCTGCCCATCCATGGAGTTGCTCTGGCATGCACCCCTGCATATGCCCACTCCCAGCCCCACCTTGATCTGGGTCAGATGAAACTTGATTGATTCCCCAGCCCTTGGACCACCTGTGTGGTGCCACCCCCACAACATAGAATTGGGGGCTACAGCATCCGCAACAACATGGTGTTGCCTGGGGCAATGGCCAGCTGGAAGCGGAGCAGAAGTGTGGGTCTGCATATTAGATGCCCCACTGTTCTGCTTCAGGACATTGCCCTGAATTTTGCTAGCTCACTCCCGCCACCTTCTGGAGCACCTATGGCAAGGCATCCCTGGAGCAGGCACAGTCTGCTCCGCAACTGCTCTGCCTGCACATCTGGTGAGGTGTCTTTAGACAGATGGTCCCCCAGGAGTGAAGTGGTCTGGTGCTTAGCACCAGGGCAGTCCATCCACCTAACAATACCAATTGTCTTTGCCCACAATCTTTTACTCTTGTCATGTCTCAGTGCAGCAATTCAATTCAAGGCATTGGGGGGTGGTGGGGAGTCCCAGGAAATGTTCCCAGTGGGAGTGTGTATCCCAAAATGTGAAAGATCAGGAAAAGGCCAATATTGACCATTTTAGCCTTGGAAGCGACAGAGAAAACACCTGGATTGATTATTTGGCTTTCATTAGTGACTTTCCTGCTCCAACATCTGCACTGGTCATCAATTATATTAAATTACGAGATCTTCTGCTTTATACTCAGCTGTAGAAAGGAAGAGTTCAGTGGCTGGGTTGTTAGCTAGCAACTAAGGTTCATTTCTCTGCTCTGACAAGCTCTGAGCTGGGACGTGTAGGACCAGCTTGGGTTTAGGCAATTGATTTCTTTTTTAAAAATAATAATAATTAAGCACTAGAACTCATTCATTTGTGTAAGGATTGTATTGACATCCTTTTGGTGTCATGAGGAGAGATTTAAAGAGTGTTTAGGTCCTACACTTCTAAGGACCTCCAAGATTGACAATTTACAGCTTTCAAAATATCAGGCAAATCATGACTGATGATGGAAAGACACAGGAGACACTGGCCGCAATCCCAACTGGGATCTGCATGGGATCTATGTGAGATCTGCTCAGGTCCTGCACGGGATCCGCGTGGCACAATGTAATCCCTATGGAGATGTGTGTGGTTTGCATGCACACAACAGGATGCATGTAGCGTGCATGTGCAGGATGTGTGTAGCGTGCACAGGCCATGGGATCTCCCCCAATGTAGGTTATGAAAAACAGCAGAAGTCTCAGTATGGGGTAGAATATGGCCATAAAATTGAGGACAATTAGTATGTCTCCCCTAGGAAGGTGGGCACTAGGGGGATATACCCTGGATTTAAAATTGATCACTGAATTTGTAATTTGGAACAATATTTGATTCAACTGTAATATTTTTTATTCTTTGTTATTATTTCAGTTGTTCCTCGCCTCTGCCTCACTTTCCCAAATGTGGAGGACCTGTCTGGAAGTTCTAGAACAGAGACAAGACATACTGGCTGGCAACAGAATTAATAGGCAAGGCAATAGCATCTGGACTCTCTCCTTTTGATTAAAATTATAATTAGGACATATTGCTGTTCAGGAGCAGTTCCCTCTTTAACGTAAGAAGTGCCATATTGGATCATACCAATGGTTCGTTGAGCCCAGTATTCTATCTTTGACAGTGGCCACCTTTGTTTGCTTCATAGAAGTAGACAGCAGGTCGCAATGGGTGATGCATTCTCTGCTGTTCACGCCCAGCTCCTGACAGTCAGAGGCTGCATCCCCCAACCTACTTGACTAAGGCCTCTTTCTCCAAATTACTGCACCACTGAATCTCCCAGAAGGGAAATCTCCTTGTGGGGGAATCTTACAGTGCACTGTGCATGTTCGTGCTTGTAATCAGTCACATCCATTGGCTTTTTTTCTTTTGATTTCTTTTGATTAAAATCCAACTCTGGCAATCAAAAGAAAAAGAGATGCTGGACACGGCTGAATACAAGTGCCCACATGTACAGTGCACCATAAGATCTCTCACTGGGAGATTTCCCTGCCGGGAGCTTCGGGGACATGTTAATGTGGGCAAGTGGCCTAATAGCCATTTATGGTAGGGCTGAAATGGTAAGCTGCTGAAGTAACTCTTCTGCAATGAATGGCACGGTGTGATAGAGATGTCCATTCCACTACTTTCATTCCACTACTTCCGCTGTTCCACTACTTTCATTCTGCTATTTCCGCCAGCACTTCCTGGCATGTGGTCACAGTGCGAAGTTGCAGAACAATGTTTCTTATGACACTTTCCAAGATTATTCTTACACTTTCTGAGATTATTCTGACACTTCTCAATAATTCAGATAATTCCGATGTCACAAAGCAAAGGGCGTGGAATTAGCGGAATGCCGGCATAAAAGCTGGAGAAAGTCGCAGGCAATTCCGAAATGGTGGCATGAAATAACGGTGTGGAAAAAGGAGTTGCAGCTTAAGCCGTACGTATCCTCCAAGAATTTATCCAATCCTTCTCTGAATCCAGCTACACTGCTGGCCTTCACAAAATCCTCTGGCAACAAGTTCCATAAGTTAATTGTGTGCTGAGAGAAAAAGTACTTCCTTTTGTATATTTTAAATCTGTTGCCAGTTAGTTTCATAGAGTGTCCCCTAGTTCTGGTGTTATTTAAGAGGGTAAATAACAGCCTGATATTAACTTCTTCTGTTTTGCTCGTGATGTTATAAACTACTATCATATCCCTCAGTTCATATCTATTATCTTCTCCAAGCTGAAAAGTCCATTCCTAACCAATCAACTCTCTCCTTATACAGAAACCATTCCATAACTTTGATCATTTTTGTTGCCCTACTCTAGACCCTTCGCAGATCTACGATAATTTTTTTAAGATGGGACAACCAGAATAACACAGAGTATTCAAGCAGTGGTAGCTCCATAGACTTATATATTATCTGTTTTATTTTCTTTCCTTTTCCAAATAATTCCAAATGTTCTGTTTGTTTTTTTTGACTGCTGCCACACACTGAGCTGAGATTTTCAACGAATTATCCACAAAGACTCCACGATCCATTTCCTGAGTGGTAACTCCTAGTTTAAACCCTTGAAGACAACAACAGGAATGTTAGGACTGTCCTGATAAAACTGGAATTGTTGGGAACTTTAAAGACGTTGGCTGGCATGCTAAATACACTGAAAAAATGAGGTTTTGCCTAGATCATTCAGGATTGCAGTCCTAGTTTTCTTCAAGATGAGTTTTCAGTACTGTTTTCTTTACAGAAAGTCACTCCTAGACATTAGGTCCAAGCTATCCATGGTAGTCTCAGTTCATGAATTCACCTAGTAGCCTAGAGCAAGTCAGTGGGACCAATCCCATGGGTCACGGAAACCATGTGCAAATTGCACTTGCACAAGTGCATGCAAATTGTGCACAAGTCCATAGCAGAGACATTATGCCATGCAGAATCCATGAGGATCCTGCATTGAGAGGTTTGGGATTGTGGCCACTGCCTCTCAGTTTCAGTTCCTCATCTGCAAATTGGGAAAAGAAATGACATACTTCACAGGGTTGTTATGAGGGTTAATTAAATAAAGTTTGTAAAGTGCCTTGAACAGTAAAAAGGTTACATAAGGGATAAATAATAATGAATAAAGGGCCAAACCCAAGCCCTGCAAACATGCACACAGGGCGCACATATACATTAGTATGTAACCTGCGTGTAACTCATGCATAACCCCCATGCACCCCTGTTACAGGGACTGTGATGTGTGCACAAACCTCATGGAAACTACGTGGAGCTCATGTGCATATGTACACAGGTGCGCTCACGTGGGGGTTCTAGATTGTGTCCAATGTTTGCTCATCTTAGCCCTGAATATGCTCCAGTATTGAATAATTTGCTTTGGAGATGCTTGAAAACAATAATGAAAGTCATCAGATAGTATACTCTCACCAGGAAAAAAAAATCTAATCACTACAAAGAGCACCAGATACTTGAATTAATAGAAACAGTGAGATCTATACTTATGACAACAATATGTATTAGCCTAATAACTGCAATCAAAACTTTGATTGAGTGAAAAGCTACAAAGATTCTTTTAGTTACTTTATTTTCCGACTCGAGAATTATCTGTTACAGCACCAACCCACACACTGTCGTGTCACTTGCAAAATAATTACCTTGGATTTAACTTGCTGATCTAAATGAGCTACTGAAAAGTCTTGACACAAGACATACCTGTAGTCTGTTTCTTCATTATCGCTTTGTTCTGCAGCATACCCTCGTTGGCTGAGACAAATAGAAAAATATTCACATGCTCTGATGGATATTTTGTACTTAGCATTCTAGGATGAATCAATTCTGCACCCAAAGGTAATTGTGCATGGGAGGCTTGGGGAGAGGCACTGAAGGGCTTCACACAGCAGTCCAGCTACTAAAATACAATTCAGTTCATATAAAGCTTTATATCAGTGATGGAGCTAAGGAAGTTTGAACCCCATGTGAAATGCTGGTGTGAGCTTACCTTGACATAAGGACTGTTTGCATGTTAACAAACATGATGGGGGCTGTCTTTGGTTTGCAGAGGTCTGCTTAGGTCCACAAACCACTGCACGTTTGTTGGTGGGCTTCCAGAGGTTGGCTCGGTATTGCTCCCGGGCATGTTGGTGGCTAGCACAGAATCACCAGGATTGCAGCCTGGACAAGCCACCAACACGCCCGGGCAACAACTGGTCCTAAGTGGATGATCATGTGTGTTAGCCCACTGTTCTCAGGCCTGTCAAAGGGGGGCACCTTCATTGGCTGCCATGGCTGCCGAACATTATTTATTATTATTATTAACAAACATTTATATAGCGCCAGCAGAGTACCTGGCACTTTACAAAGTAATAAAATAGACACGGTCCCTGCCCCTAGGGCTTACAATCTGAGAGACAGGAGCTGGGGGAGAGACTTAGGAAGGGGAACAGAGGGAGAGACAAGGGGTCTAACATTCATGAAGATGCGAGGTCTCAAGTGCACGTACTTGGCTTGGTTACGATGAGAATGACAGCAGGCAGGTCCATGTTGCAAGGATAAGGGTAAACCGATCGTAGGTATAGGAATAGTGGCTCAGCAGGATAAAGAGTCAGACAGAGCAGAGCGAAAGAGGTGAGTTTTAAGGAGAGATTTGAAGGTATGAAGGGAGGGGGCAAGGCGGATGTGGACAGGGAGGGAGTTCCAGGCATGGGGGGCAGCAAGTGAGAAGGGACGAAGGCGCTTAGGGGAGCAGGGAAGGCGTGGAAGGGTGAGAGAAGGGACAGAGGAGGAGCGAAGTGCACGGGCTGGAGTATGGAGGGCGATAAGTGCAGAGAGGTAGGGGGGAGCAAGGTTGTGAAGAGCTTTATAGGTGAAGACTAGGAGCTTGTGCAGGATTCGTTCAGGAAGGGGAAGCCAGTGAAGCGAAGAGAGGAGGGGCTGCACATGGTCGAAGCGACTGGCGAGGTAGATGACCCTGGCAGCAGAGTTTTGGACAGAGATGAGGGGAGAAAGGTGAGACCGGGGAAGGCCAGTGAGAAGGAGGTTACAGTAATCGAGGCGAGAGATGACCAGAGCATGAACAAGAGTTTTGGCAGACGAGACAGAGAGAAAAGGGCGAATCTTAGCAATGTTATGGAGGGAGAAGCGACAGGATTTAGCAACAGAGTCAATGTAGGGTTTAAAAGAAAGGGCTGAGTCAAAGATGAAGCCTAGGCTACGGGCTTGGGGGACAGGCAGGATGGTGACTCCATCAATAGTTATTGACAGTGAGGAAGGAGAGGAAGGATGAGGGGGGAAGATAAGGAGTTCAGTTTTAGCCATGTTGAGTTTGAGTTGACGTTGAGACATCCAGGTAGAGATGTCAGAGAGACAGTTGATGAGACGAGCTTGAACAGAGGGAGAGAGAGAGGGAGTAGAGAGATAGAGTTGAGTGTCATCAGCATAGAGGTGGTATTGGAAGCCATGGGAGGCAATGAGTTTGCCTAAGGATGAGGTATAGATCGAGAAGAGGAGAGGGCCAAGAACAGAGCCTTGAGGAACACCAACTGAGAGGGGGAAGGAGGAGGAGGCGGAGTTGGAGAGAGACACATTAAAGGAGCGGTCAGAGAGGTAGGAGGAGAACCAGTTATGGACAGAGCCACAAAAGCCAAGGGAGTGAAGGGAATCCAGCAAGAGTGAGTGGTCAACAGTATCGAAGGCAGCAGAGAGATCAAGGAGGACAAGAATGGAATAGAGACGTTTAGATTTAGCCACCAGAAGATCATTGGTGATCTTAGCGAGAGCAGTTTCAGTAGAATGAAGGGGGCGGAAGCCAGATTGGAGGGGGTCGAGGGAGGAGTTGGAGGATAGGAATTCAAGGCAGCGGGAGTAGACAACACGTTCAAGCAGCTTGGAAGCAAAATGAAGGAGTGAGACAGGACGATAGCTAGAAGGGTCAGAGGGGTCAAGAGTGGACTTTTTGAGAATAGGGGGATCTGGGTGCAGCATAGGGAGGGACAAGATGATGTAACATCCATGTGTCGTCAATGGACAGGCTCTGAACCACGTTGCTGGCGTGTTCCCACCCTGGGTGGGGTCATGATGGTGTCACTCTGACATCACGTCTATTAACACCCTCTGATGGACACATACTAGAGATGAAACGACTAACTACAAAATGGGTATACTCTAGGGTTGTGCAGGGGAAAAAATTGTTTTCTGTTTAATTTTTGTTATTAAAATTGCATTTGTTTGGGGGTTTTTTATATTCATTTTCATTTGCATTATTTATATTTCTTTTTCTTATTTTTCTGTAATTTCTGGTATTATTGGCATTTTTTTGACAATTCTTTATTTTCATTATTATTTTCATTAGCGAATCCCAAAAATCAGATCACACTAAATGTGGCCAATTTGGCTCACGCACTAGCAGTCCGAAGATGCATTTTTCAGGCTAAGGAGTCTCAGACATTCACTTAAGGAATATCCTTTATTTATTGGCTGGTTGTGATTATGTTAATATGAGGTTTTATGTTCAGTGGACTGGTTTGATTAAACTTGTGCTCTACTGAAGAGTAAGACCTCTTTAATTATGGTTCTCATTCTAGCTTTATGACTGTGGTATATTGGATCTGTGTGTAGTAGATTAGAGGTATAGTCCATTTTTTGCAGTAAATGGCTTCTCTGACCGCTTCAAATGTTTGAGAACCATTAGTTATTTAAGGTAGTACACCATGGTACTCTCTCCTTGTATATATGAGAGTTACAACGTTTTATTTCTGTGTCTTGATCTTGCATTCTTGTTGTGACCTATGGTCAAAGCAATAAACCATATGATGGTGATATTATTATTTTCATTTTCATTATTACAATGAAAACATAAATGATATTTTTGTTTTTATTATTGTAATGACAAAAGCGAAATGCACACCCCTAGCTAGTATACTCATCAAAGTTATGGTACCTGGTCCATAATATCAGGTATTAATTAGTAGCCGATTAATGCCCATAGGCTACCTGATTAACTAATTTACCAACTTATGTACCAATTCACTGACTTCCAGTACCAAATTTCCAACTTGTGTTTTTGAATTCCTGACTTCCAGTACTGATTTCTTGGTTTTCTATTACCAACAGAAAGTTGGTAACTCAGTGATATTAATACCCAGTATTTCAGGTAATCAGGTGCCCAACTTGTTACTTTGCTGCTGATTGGGCACGCAGGCAGGTATTATCTATGGGTAGCAAATGTGCTACCCATTTCAGCTCTAACACACACTGACAGAAAAAGGAAAATGTTACCATAATTAATTGTTGATATTTAGTTAAGTATAACAACCCCTTCAGGGGCCAGAGCTTCCTTTACTGCAGGTCCTGTGGGTCTGCATGCTACACATATTTTAGCATTTACTGTCTACTCATGGCGCACATATATTGGGGGCACATTCCTGAGTCTCTGCAGAACCTCCACTAGCCAGTGTTCAACACATTTAAGACTCTGCGGGCCCAAATAAGGGATGCGCAGAGCAGCAAAGAAATATGTTGTTACCTTGTATGTGTTTGTTTTAAAAAATCTTGTTCATTTTCAGGGGTTTCATAGCCCCTCTATTGTCCTGCATTTTTTGTTTTATTTTATTAAAAATAAAAAAGTCTAAAAATCACTGCACATGCACAAAATGGCCTGCAGGGCAATTCTTTGCATGCATGTCCCTTTTCCAAAATAGCAACAGCAGCATTAGCGCCATTTTGGAAAAGGGCAGCTGGTCTGCACATGTGCAAAAATGACACGGTGCATACCCAGAATGGATGCCCTTTTCCAAAATGGTTCTAATGCTGCCAGAAAAAGGCTGTGTAGATGCAGAATGGCCCCAGTGAACTTTTTGGTTATGTGCAGAGTTTTTTAAAAAAAATAAAATATTATTTTTTAAAAAATGAAATGAAAAATTAGAAATGACAACAAATGAAAGCAAACGTTTGATGTTTGCTTAGTCATTTATTGTCATTACAATTAGTTCCAAAAATAATTGGGGCTTCCTTCATTTTCATTGCTAATTAAATAACTCAAAACTGCACACTCCTAGCCCATATTCACACCAGTGCTTTCTCACATTCATGTTGTTATTTCAAATTTATTCGTGGACCACATGTATGGGGGCCCCCCATGCACTTCTCCTCCTTCGTCAATAACAGGGGGTCCCTTCCAGCCCTGGGTATTATAAAGTGTTTTAAATGTGAAGAAAGATTAAAGGGTGAATGTTTTATTTAATGAGCTGAGTACATGGAGAAAGGGATGGGGAGAATAATGTGTGAAGAAAAAATAGGATAAGAAAGAGAAGCTGAAAAATATAAGTGATATGTGGAAGTAAGTATACAGTTAGATTGCAGCAGTTGTGCTGCTGGGAAGGTGAAAGGAATGCGGAGGTTCTATTAGCAGTCATATGCTGAGGTTTCAAAATAAGATATGAAGAGAGGTAGTAGCCCTGTGCCTCAAAGGGAAGGAGAGAAAGTGCCATGTACACACACAATTGAAAGAAACCCCCCCAGGGTTGGAGAGTCCCTGTGGAATTGGGCTGACAAGGGACAAAAGGACTGGATTAGCCATGAATTTAAAATTTAAAATTCTAATTTCTTTCAAAGAATCACTCCACTCTGAAAAATAACTCTGTATGGCAGCTTCTCCCTCAGTAGATTTACTGTGTATTGTATGCCCCAGAGTTACTGCCTTTTTCCCACTGAAGATTTGGTTGTTGCTGTTTTTTACTGCTTATAAGACAAGCGTTAATAGGTTAATTTAAAGTCACAGTAGCAGAACAGCCCT
>QEPC01002298.1:67765-80788 GCA_003113815.1 Sphenodon punctatus | reverse complement strand
CCTTGGTCTTCTGTGGGGGTTGCTGCGGCTAAGCTTGTCCCCTGACAGCAAGCAAAATTACAATAAATTTAGCCTGACTTCCCCATTATCAACATCAAAACAGAAAGAGCGATGCTTTGGACTAATTATAGCCTTTAAGCACAATACCCTAGAGATTGATTAAACAGCTAAGATGGAAATATATCCCATCTTACCACAGCCATCCCTTCCTCGAGTCCTCTAGATATCAATTGGCGCTAGGTGGATAGTGGAGCCAGCTTTGCTCAATCCGCTGGTCCCCATACTATCGGTCAAGAGCCATTCCCCACCTGGTTATCATGTCTTGTCCCAGGGGTCTTACCCCCAGAGAAGGCCTCGTGAATGTGGAGCTGTTTCTTGGATGCTAGGTGGGTATATATTGCCAAGTCTCTAATAGCCTCTTCTTATGTTAGTGACAATAAGTATCGAACACCATCAAAAACCTGTGGCTCGCGAGGCAACCAGGGAACCACCCAAGTTGTCCTAATGGCTTCAAAATAGGGACACCTCAAGAGAATATGATCTACATCTTCTACTTTCTGTTTATAGCAGGAACATAATCTAGCCTCCCGAGGGATATGCTCATATCTTCCTTCCACTACCGCCCCTTTAAAATTTTTCCAGCAATGTAAAATATATGCTCTCCTCAGTTTTGAGTTAGCCAAGATGTCCAAATAAGGCTCGAAGAAAACCGGGTTCTTGAGAATCCCCAATTGCGGGGCTACTTTCCATGCAGCTACCCTAGCTATGTCCTCCTGGTCAGCAATGTCCCTGAGTCGGAGATAAATCTCAGTCTTAATGGCCGGGATGGACTTGCCCAGAAAGTGCTGGAAAGAAAACCCCATAGCATTAATTAATCTTCCCAAGGAGAGGAGCCATGGGTAGGGTTGTGATCCTTGATATAATAATTCCTCCCTAAGGCATTGTACAGGCAATGCTGAATCCTGCATCTTTAGCAATCTTAGCCTGTAACTGGCAAATGCTCTCTTTGCAAGGGAGTCAATAGAGGGAATACCCAGTTCTGCCCTCAATATGGCTCCTGGGACTCCTGGTGGGACTCCCAAGAATCGCCACAAAAACAAGTTTTGAGCTCTCTCGAGCGGGAGGGTATTGGCAAATGGGATAAGTTCTACTCCAAACAGGAAGGTAGGGGGGATCTTGGCCTTATACACTTTTAATAGGTCAGAAGGGAGAAGGCCCCTACTGTGGTGAATTGGAACGCGTCACTTCTGAAATCACCCATTGCCTCCATTCCTTTGCAAGATTAGAGCCTAAAGCCTCTCAGCATACATATATTTTGATCTCTAAGTGCATATATTTTGCAAATATGAACATGCACGGTATAAATTTATTATTTATTATTTATTTATTATTAATATTTATTAGCCGCCCCCTCATGCCTACGGCATCTTGGGGCGGCTTACAACACCAAAATACACTATAATAAAATACCATAAAAAAACAATTTAAAAATACAAAACCCCATCAATAATTTTAAAATATCTTAAAATTCCCATATCCGCCCCCTCCAACTACCCCACCCTTCCCTCCGAAGGCATGGGTGAACAGACAGGTCTTGCAGGCTCGACGAAAAGCCAACAGACCTGGGACCAGGTGGGCTTCCTTCGGGAAGGAATTCCAGAGCCGTGGACTGGCCACCAAGAATGCCCTCTCCATTGTGGCCCCCTGTTTAACACGGGGGACCTCCAGAAAGGCACCCCCAGTGGACCAAAGGGATCACTCTGAGGTGCGGAGGGCAAGGCGGTCCCCGAGGTATGAGGGGCCCAGACTGTACAGGGCTTTATAGATCAACACTAGCACCTTGAATCTGGCTCAGTACGCTATAGACAACCAATGCAGAGTATGGAACACAGGTGTTATGTGTTCCCTCCGCCCCATCCCTGTAAGGAGACAGGCCACTGCATTCTTCACCAGCTGCAGCCTCCAAACCAGAAACAAGGGAAGCCCCACGTAAAGTGCATTGCAGTAGTCTAGCCTTGAGGCAAATAAAGATTTGCATTCAGTTTCTTGTTGGTTGAGCCAGCTTTTCTGAGGCAGCCAGCCAAGGGATGCTTCAGACCTGCCGCCTCTTCATTAGAAAGCTCCATCGTAGACCTGAAATGAAAAACTCAGCTAGTGTTACTTCTGTCTGAAGTAGGGCATTTGCTGAGATTTGTGTGACACAGAAACTTACCAGCTTTCTCAGTTTCACCCATTTTCCATTATTATTTGCAGGTTGAACATGGCTTCCACCTGGCTGGTCCCAAGTCCTGTGTGTGCCCTACATACATGCATCCTCTAGGGGCTGTGGAGAGGAAAACTGGTTGTTTAAGCACCAGGGAAGTGCTGGAAATTGCCATAAAAGTGCTGCAAAACTGCCTTGAAATTCCCAAAAAGTGACGTAAAGTCCCAGAAAGTGACAAAGAGAGCTAGAAAGTGATTAAATTGGCTGCTTGAACATGAGATGGGGTGGGGTGGGGTGGCGTGGACTTCCTTGAGCTGAACTCATGGTAGGGGGAATCACATGAAGCTCTGGTCTTGTGCACAAGGTTTTATCCTGTTTCTGCTATGATTTCACTAACAGATTACAGGTTGGATTTTGAGCCCTGTATTCACAGGAGAAATGAGCTAATGATGTTAAAAATCCCACGTACATGAGTGGAGCTTCTTGTGATTCTCGCTGCCATGATTGTGGTTCATGGACCCCCCCACTCCCACCTGCACCCCACCATCTCATGTACAAGTGCCCAGAGTCCCCCGAATGTTCCCAAAAGTGATGAAAAAATCCCTGAAAGGGATGAAAAGGTCACAAAAAATGACAAAAATGACAAAAAAATAAAATTAAAATAAGTGTGATATCACTATAAGTTGACACGTACCAACGGATGCTCACAAGCACCCCCAGAAGGTTAGTATCTCCCTTAAGAATGGGAACACTTGTTCTCTAGTCATTCCTATTCCATGTTAGGTTCTGGAAGCACAGGGCTGTGATGTCTTCTCTGGTGGTCTTCCCATGAGCACTCATGCTCCAACATTTGTAGCTGATGTTCTGGCCAACACCTTCTCCACCTAGCTCAGAACAATTAGCCTACATCATTTCACTTATTACTCATTCTTATTGGCTGGGCTGAAGTCCACTTCAAAGAATGCATTCTGCCACAACTTACCCAGGGCTTCATTCTGTAGGGATCCAGGATGTCTTTGTTGCAGTCTCCTTAACAACACTACTAATGACATTTTTACAGGGTAGAATCATCCTATGGGAGCTCACATAGAAATTCAGTCTCAGAAATTAATCTGTGTAGTTCCCAACCCTCAGGAGTACTTGTCCAAGATTGTCTTTTCTATGACTGTAAGCCCCTTGGCCAGTCTCTAATTCTGTTTATGCTAAGTACATTGCTGTAGTCATTGTCGTCGTCATCATCATCCCCCATGCCTTGGACCAGTGAGGAGTGGGCTGAGCAAAAGTCCATCTCCTTCAAAATCCCTTCCTGAGCACTGAACACATCCAGAAGAGTAGGGGGAAAGCATGCCCACTTTCTGTAGGCACATGAGACACAATCTGGCCCTAAATCATCAAATAGGCCTTGGAATGTGCACAGGGAGTTCATTTACTAAAGAGCTGCCATTTCTACATTGTCTTTTTTTTCTGATTAATCCTGCTCCATAAAACAAATTGGAATGTTAAGACTGACCTAGTAGAATGTGAACTTCTTCTGGAAAATTTCCAGATTTTCTACAGTATGTTAAAAACTAAAGATTCTTACATTGTCCAATCCTACTTGTGTAGACTCTTCCAAGATAAAGGAGGAGAGCAGAAAAGAAATCCCGCCCTCTCTAATCAAAAATTAATTGTGTGATTATTCATGCTTAAACACACCTGTTATAATGCCTTTCTTCTCTAGATGCCACCTGATGTTTGGGAAACCCTCCATCACAACCTAAGCCAGTAGGTAATTGGACCTTTGTTCTGTGGCAGACACCTCAGTGTGGAACAAACCCCCCACAGATGTTCATCTCAGTTCCTCCTTCATCACCTTTAAAAAGCACCTGAACACCTACTTAATCTCCAGGTGCTTTTAGAAACCGTATGTGCAGAACAGCTCCGGTGGTTAATTTGTGCATTTGCAGGTTTTTTTGTTTTTAATTAGTTTTGTTTTTCAACAAAAATGAATGAAAGCAAACAACAATCATTTGCTTATTCATTAATTTTCATAACATTAGTTACTAAAACTAATGGGGCTTTATTCATTTTAGTAACTAAAAAAACAAGAACAAATTGCATAGCCCTAACTTGCCAGTGCAGCAGCTCCAGCAACAGGGTGGTCAGGACCCAGGGCCCATGGTGCCAGCAAGGGAAGGCAAGGATGGAATTTAACCCCATTTCTCTTGCTTTACTGTGGCCTTTCAGAATGCTATGTCATCACAATTCTCGGTAATGGCCCTGGGAACCCAGGAAAGGAATGTGACATAAATACTCTCTGTCTGTTTCTGATGTGTACATGTCCATTTCAGAGCATCCGAGCACCACAATGAGCACATTCACACAAAAAATAAAATGCTGCTTTTCCTAAATGCAGTCAATTTCAAAATGCACTTAAATAAACCCATGCACTATTCACATATGGATTTATTTAAGCGCATTTTGAAATTGACTGCATTTAGGCAGCAGCATTTTAACCATGTCACTACACAGCACCCTGCTTCCCCGGCTCTTGGTTCCCAGAGAGGGGACATGAGTGGAGCCAGATCCGGGGAAGCAAGGTGCTGTGTGTGACAAAATGCCACTTGCCTGGACTGGCACTGGCAAAGACAGTCACTGACACTGACAAAGACAACTTGCCCAAACCTAAGTCAGACTTGATCCGAGCGCTAGGCCTCTAATCGAACATATGGGAAGGACCCCACATTCCTGAAATTCATAAGCTGATTGGCTCGGACTGGTTAGGGGAGAATCTACCTTTGGCCAGGTGATCCGCCCAAACGAATCACAGGGAGGAAAGGGAACTTTTAAAAGAACAGAGCCTGGGGCTTTTGGCTCTCTCTCTCTTCACTCTCTGACTGAGATCTCTAGCAGATGCTGCTAGATTGGTGATCTCTCTGCCTGAAGGCACACAAGGACTGCATGGCTTGGCAGTAACTCTGTAACTCTGGACTTTGCCAGGACAAGAACTTGAACCCTGTGTTCAAGGAAAAACATTCCCTATGGAGACCAGATCAGAACCTGTGTGAGTACCTTGCTAGTCTGCTTGCTACATCAGCTACAATTGTAGGAAGATAGTTCTAAAAGGGCTAACAAGCCCAATAGGACTGGCTCTCATTGCTCAAGGATTATCACCCCTTGGTTCTCAGTGTACAATTTGCTTTGATTCCTTTTTATATGTACTAGTAAAGTCTAAGTTTTGTTTTTATCCTACTGCAGTGTGTGTGTGTTATTGGCTGATGATTAAATGTCTCCTTAGGCCAGGTAACCAGGCCAAGCTACTAAAGAAGGGGAAATTACCTATTTGGCTAGAAGCCAGCAGCTTTGGAACTAAGGGAAGCCTCCCGTGGGTGACTCTGGGGATCAGCCTCCAATGCAGAGGAGGAAATCCTGGGAAAAGAGTGCCAGGAAGGGGAAGTGCTTTTGGGAAGCTGTGAGGCCTATGCCTTTTGGGGTTCACATTTCCTGAGGATCCCGCTGGGATACACTTGGATGGTGGCAGCGGAATACCAAGGGTTTTCAGGGGGTTGCCAGCTGTGGGGACCCCTGGTTAGAGATCTGGCGAAACACAGTGAGGTGGATGGCTCAGCTGTATAGCGCCCCATGATGGCATTTTGCCATACTGTGTAACTGACATGATACTGACTAACCTAGTTAGTAACATTTCAGTTACACAGTGCCCCGCTTCTTTGGCTCTAGGCTCCCAGAGAGGGGAAAGGAGCAGAGCCAGAGCCAGGGAAGTGAGGTGCTGTGTAACTGACATGACACCGACATTCCAGCAAGAGGATTTATGCGGGTCATTTCAAATGTGCGCTTGTAAAGGTAGCTTTTGGCTGCCCCTCAATGTGCTGGAAAAACAAACAGGAGAATTGGTAAATAAGCACATGGAGTCTTTCCCACATTGTTGTAATATGTGGGGGAAAGAAAAAAGTGCTGATTTAATGTATGTGTGAATGTGCTCAATGTTCTGCAATGGGCAAGGTCACTTCAGAAAAGGGGCAGGATAACACCACCTCTGGGCCAAATCCCCATTCTAGGCAGAAACCTAGTGGCACTCCTCAAAGGGATTGTGAACTGTAACAATAGTACAGTGTTAGCAAAGTGGAGGACATATCACAAGTCCAGAAGAAGGAAGGATCCTTCCAGATCAGAGGTTCTGGATGAAAAGTTTTGTACTGTACCAGGAGAAAATGGTACCTTTAGTTTAGATAAATCAGTAAAACCTTCTGGTTTTGGAAGTGAGCACTATATCAGTTATTTCTCTATGGGTGTCCAATCCAGACCTGCTAGTTCTAACTGGTGTGCTCCTCTTTAACTAGGCCTCACTATACATTGGAAATCAGTTTAGCTTTGTCTGTCCAAAGCACGATGACTGTTCTATATACATAATTGCACCAGGGAATGCTTCTGCCTTGTTGTATTGACTCCAAACGTGGCTGCACTGGAAATATGAAAAACTCTGTGTTGAGGTGCACACAGAGCTAATTTAACAGCAGCCCTTTTTATGTTTTTATCAATGCTGTCTAGGCTGCTTGTCTCATGGCATTAAATGGGCACTTTCAACCTGAGAAGAAGCACGCGGGGGTTGAAATAGTGAATGCTAAAGCAGTTTGATTGGTAACAGGAGACCATGCAACACGACGCCCTTGAGAAGCTCAAACCTGCTGTAATGAGTGCCAGCCTCAGAACGCAGTTTAAGAGAGCAATATTTTTAAAACCCTTGACATGGCTAGGAGCACATAATTTTTTCTTTTGCAATGAGACAAGTTAATCAGATTATTCTGTCTCGTGAAAAGGACTGGGCCAGTCAAGCTTCCACTCAGTTGTAACTGGTGGGTACTTAATCTGAATGTTGGGATGTCATGGTCCTGGAAGATCTTCCCCTGCCCCAGACCTCAGGTTTCTGGTGCAAAGATGAGATCCAGCCTGATGCTATAGCCTCCTACAGATCAGAGGGATCAATTTGACCACAACCTCACAGAGACAGCTACCAATGTACAAGTGCCAGGTAATGCATATGCATCAGGACTAGACTGAAGCGGGTATCTAATTTGGTACCTCTGGTACTGTGCCAGGTATTCAATTGGCGACCCAATCACCGATCAGGTATGCAGGTACTCCCCAAATCAGTCATTTCTGGTCCTGAGTTTTCAATTTTCTGGATATCAATTAGTAAAACGGAATTGAAAACTGAAAAATTGGGATGAAAACCCAAAAAAACCAGGTCTGGAAGTTAAAATTCCAGGACAGGAAGTCAAACTTTCAGGACATCAGGTGCCCAAATCGGGCCAGAATTGGGTACCAGTTTATACCCAAAATATTTGAGTTGATTCAGGTTCTAGAAATTTACCAGGTATACCCATTGGTGTGGGTACTCGCTTCAGCTCTAATCAGGACAGTCTAAGGCCACGATCCCTGGCAACTAGCACCCCAGCAGAACTCATTAGCTTAGGCTCAGTGCAGCTGCAGACCCTTTGTTCTTTCCGTTAGTTTAATTTCCTCCCTTCGTGGCATCTTGTTGGGCAAGCTGTTAGGGTGGCAGACTACATGGTGACCCATCCCTTTGTGACAGCAGACACAGAGAGATCACACCTCCATCCCTGGTGATATATATCTGAAGCAATACCATGGACTCAAAAGAAGAGTGTCTGCTTTAACAAGACACTCCCACTACAGACTGTGGTTCTTTCCGCTGGGCAGGCCTACAGTGTGAGAAGCCAAATTCCAGAATAGCCTTTACAATGCCATTAGGCCATCCCTAGGGGCACTGTGCACTCATGGCATGTTTCTGTTTAGTACCCAAACAGTCCTTTGTTCATTCAGGTGTGCTGTGGACAAGGCTAGTTAGAACTGGATCAAAGTGACACAATTGAGAGGCTGGGATTGGTCTCACACTTTTGACAACACAGACCATTCACCAGACAGACAGACTGGCTGCTGGGGTTTATCCAGGTGCATAAAGTGATGCATGTAAAGGTATTTCATCATGTAAAGGTTTTTGTGAAAATGATGGGATTTGCAAACACACTACCCCTTCTGTATTGGTCATGTGTGAGACGGTACTACTAGTAATTGGTGAAAGGGGATTTTGAGAATGCCGATGTAAACATTTTCAGTGTAACCTGATCAATCAAGTGTTGGACCTGAAAGACCAGGGATATTAGCCATGAATTCAATGAGAGTCACTGGGCAAGTCAATATCTCTCAGATTCAGTTTCCCATCTATAAAATGGGACTAATAAATAAGTTACCTCAAAGAGTTATGAGGGCAAACTAGATAAGAATTGAAAAGCTGAGTCTCTATGATGAGTGTGGATGCAAATAGAATAAAAATCAAATAACATTTCATTNTAAATAAATAAATAAATAAATAGTGATCAAGGAGCATTCCTTACTACCCCTAATTATTCTAGATTGGCCCCGGTTGTAGGGGCAGTCTCTTTTAGAGTCCAGCCATTGCCAAATGGGGTGTTCCCCCTATGGAACTCTAAAATAGTAGTTGTTCATCATTTGGGCCAACTTTTGGGTTGCTTTCCCCCAGGGGTCATAAGTAAATATCAGGCCCTTCCCTCTTATCATCAGTTATAACACTTTATTGTTCATTTTCACACGTCTCATTTTGCCTCCAGAGTCCTAACGCAGGCCCATTTATTGTCTACATGGGGTGTTTATGTGTGGGAGGTATTTAAAGATATCGTTATACGCCCTCTTGTTCCTCATAGCCTGCAGGGGAATATAGAGTCATTGATAGCCACCACTAGGAGGAAACAGATGCAAAGGTTGGGTCAGCCTGTGTCTTCCCCCCATGATCCCCCATAAGATATTCCAATTCCGGTTAGGCTACAAAATCTAGTAGAGGGTATCAAAAGAGGGAGGGATATTCTCAACAAGCTGCTTTCAGGGGATGAATCCACCAAGTCAAATTCCAAGGTAGGGGTTGTGACGGTGGTTACTACCCAGGCTAGTTCCTCTCTTTTGTTGACAGAGAGGGGGGAGGGACCCATGACTGACTCAATGAAAGATGTACGGCTGGAGATAGTGGAAGTGGCGGTGGCATCCCAGCCTGTGGATAATTGAGACAGGCTGTGTCATGACTCCGACAGTTTAAGGATTTGTTCCTGGAATGTTGCAGAATGGGCTACACTTGCAGGCTTTGTAGAGACCATGAACTTTCTGACTCAATTACAAATAATAGTGCTCCAAGAGACCTGGGCTGTCTCCTCACCAGTGTTTCAGAATTATTTGCCCCATTTTGTGCCAGCTATTTTGCCCCAGGCTAGGGGTCGCCCCAGTGGAGGTTTGGTCTGCTTTATTTCCAATTCATTGAAAGCTCAGTTAATTGTGGTTTATTCTAAAATTCCTTGTTTTTTGGCAGTGGTAATTAATTATGAGGAACATCAAGTTATCATTGCCACAGTCTATATGCCCCCAGCCAATACTAAATCCTACAATCCTCGATACTGGTCTATTGTTACCGAGGCCTTAGAGGAAATTTAAGTTCTCCATCCTCAAGGGAAAGTAATTCTTTCAGGCAACTTTAATGCCCATATAGACCAGGATGATGAGTCATTTAGTCAGTATTGTGCCCAAATTGAGAATATCACCACATTGGGTCCCAGGCGCTCCAAGGATAAACTGATTAATAATTCTGGCCTGCTATTTGTTAAAATGCTGATGGAACTTAATCTTGTTATCTTAAATGGTTCGGGTTACGGGGATAGGTATGGAGAATTTACATATATAGGTCCTGCTGGCTCTAGTGTGGGAGATTTCGTGGCTGTCTCTCCAGAAATGGTACCCTTTATTAGAGACTTTAGTGTGGGTCTTTCCCAGGAAAGTGATCACCTCCCCTTGGATCTCAAGTTTAAATTTAGAGTGCCTAGGGTGCCTCCACTGCCTAGGGGAGGGTTTCCTCCTCTGGCTATGGCCCGCCACATAACTGTTAAGCTCAGTGAGGTGGTTCTGCAAAGCGTGGACTCCCTTTTGGTGGAGTACCCATGCATTGGTGGAGGCCCAGAGGTGGCACAAGGGGGGCATCATTTGGATATTGTTGGGGAATTCTCTGTCCTGAGTGATAAAATAACCACCTTACTGTTAGAGCATGCTTCGGGTCTGACCAAGCCTAGACATTTTAATCCTTATCATAAACCTTGGTATGATGCAGGATGGAGGTCACTCAGAGGGCAGATGGTTTATTTGGAGTATAGAAATGGGGGTCAGGTTTGTCCCGCTTTACAGTATTTCCAAGTCAAGCGCCTTTATAAAGTCACTATCAGAGCCAAGAAGCAGGCATTCTGGGAAAATCAGTGGGGCACTTTGGCAGCCTCTGCTGAAGCCCAGTATAGTAAGAAGTTCTGGTCAGTGGTTAATAGCTGGGGTAAACCTAGAGGTGATATATCACCAGTGTTGGTCTCAGACCGTGTATGGATTACCCATTTTAAAGCACTGTATGCTGCTAATCCTTCAGAGTCAGGCTTTCAGGCAAGTACGGAGGAGTTGTCTCCTTTATCCTCATGGCCACCAGTGGTGACCAGTGAAGTGGTAGAGATTATTGACAACTTTAAGCAGGGCAAGACTGCTTAATATTTAATATCTGCATATTTAATATCAATCAACCTGATTAAGAACAATACAGATTGGTGGGCCCCTAGGTTGGCCGCTCTTTTCACAAAAATAAATAGAACAGGAAATATCCCGGCTATTTGTGAAAAGGCAATTGTAGTACCATTTTTTAAAAGGATGACTGGGCCTTGCCAGTCAATTATAGGCCTATTAGCCTATTAGCCACTACAAGTAAGATCTATGGGAAGTGGCTTCTGTCAAAACTTAATGCCTGGCTGCTTCAGGTTAAAATTCTCCATTCAGAACAGGCCAGTTTTCAGAGGGGCCGCTCCACTGTCAAACACTGTCTGATTCTGCAGAACCTGACTGAAAAGTATGTGACTGGCAATCAAAACTTTGACGTAGCTTTTCTGGATTTGAGACAAGCTTTTGATAGGGTTCGCAGGACCATTCTTTGGGAGAAATTGGGGGCAATGGGTATAGATAAAGGGTTATTGTTCCGGTTGCATAATAATACTAAGTTGGCTGTGAAGGCCAAGAGTTCAGGCCGGTTAACAGATCTAATTCACACATACTCTGGTGTGAGGCAAGGGTGAGTTTTAGCGCCCACACTTATCAATTTATTTATAAATGGAGTGATTCCTCTTTTGGCTTCATCTTCCTTTTTCCTTCCTAAATTGGCAAACCATTCAGTCGGATGCCTTTTGTATGCTGATGACATTGCAATAATGTTACAAACAAGGGTTTGTCTGAATAGACAGATGGCCTGCTTTGCAGAATTTTGTCACCAGAATAACCTGGAAATAAATCAGGACAAATAAAAAATTGTGTTTTTTTCAGGGCACGTACATTTTCCTCCTGGTCTATAGGGGGTCATAGTGTCGCTCAGGTTGACAGCTTTCAATATTTGGAGTGAAACTTTCCTGCAACAGGTTTTTGGGACAAGCATTTTGAGAAGGTACTTTCATTAGCTAGAGGTACTGAGTTAGCTGCGTCCAAATTGTTTCTTAGCTCTGGAAGGGTGGCAGTGGTGCCTGCAGTTAAGGTCTTAAATGTAAAGTTGCAGGCACAGCTCCTTTATGGAGCAGAAGTTTGGGTCCCGCTCATTATTATTATTATTATTATTATTATAAACATTTATATAGCGCCAGCCATGTGCCTGGTGCTGTACAGAACATAGAAATAGACGCGGTCCCTACCTGTAGCTATTCAATCCAAGTTGGGGAAGGCAGATAGTATTCAGGTAGGTGCCTTCAAAGACTTCTGAGGGTACCTAGGGGTATGCCTTTTGTGGCCATAAGGGTGGTAGGGGGTCAATTGAAATGGCCTTCTGTAGTGTGGGGCCTAGTTCTGAAATTTTGGGTGAAACTCTGCAAGTCCTGAGATAGGGTACTAGTTCAATATTGGCAGGCCGATGTGTTTAAAAGCAAGTGGCTAAAGGCTGTGGAGGAGTATATATGTAGGTTGGGTTTCCATCTGGAATACTGGGCTAAGAAAGAGCTGGGAGTGATGGTTAAGGAACTGGCCAATAGGCTATATGACAAGGATATGCAAAAGGAGATGGCCAGCATAAGGGCCTCCTCGCATGTATTGGACTATTTGCCCTATTATTAATTATTAATTATTATTATTATTATTATTTATATAGCACCAGTCATGTGACCTGGTGCTGTACAGAACATAGAATTAGATGCAGTCCCTGCCTGTGGCTTACAATCTAAAAGACAAAGAGGGGGAGACATGGAGAGGGGACAGTGGGAGAGACAGGGGAGAAGACAAACAAACATTCAAGCAGATGCGAAGTCTCAGGTGCGTATGCTTAGCTTGGTTAAAAAGAGGTTAGTGTCAGCAGACTGCATAGGAGGGCAGACAGTAAGTGTACAGGGAAAGACTAGCAGGCATTTGGAAAGGCAGCGAGGAAAAGGTGGAGAAAAGGAGGGATTTGAAGGAGCAGAGGGAGGAGGCAAGGTGGATGTGGGCAGGGAGGGAGTTCCAGGCATGGGAGGCAGCGAGGTAGAAGGGTCAAAGGCGGTTAGGTGAACAGGAGAAACAAGGGAGAGTGAGGGAGGGGACAAAGGAAGAGCGGAGAGCATGTGCAAGAGTGCGTAGGGAGATTAGGTCTGAGAGGTAAGGGGGAGCTTGGTTGTGGAGCGATTTGAACATGAAAACCAGGAGTTTAAACAGGATACATTCAGGAAGGGGGAGCAGTGAAGAGAGAAGAGGAGAGGTTGCACATGGTC
>QEPC01002298.1:56477-67665 GCA_003113815.1 Sphenodon punctatus | reverse complement strand
AGGGAGGAGGGGAAAGGGTTTTGAATTGGCAGTGCTTGGCAAGGAGGAAACCCACGCCACCTCCCTGGCCCTCAGGGCAGGGACAGGGAGAGAAGGAAAGGCCCCCGGAGCATAGAGTGGCTGGGGTAACAGAGTTGGAGGGCGAGATCCAGGTTTCTGTAAGAGCAAGGAGTTGAAAGCGGCAAGAGAGGAAGAGATCATGGATGAAAGGGGCTTTAGCCATGGATGAGCGGCAGTTCCAGAGGGAGCAGGAGAAAGGTAATTGGTGTTGGGGAAGGCATGGGATGTGGATGAGATTGGGGGATGGGGAGCGGCTGGGTTTGCAGGCTTTGGGTCATGCACTAGCCTCATACTGACCACAATGGGTTGCGGAGTGCCTGGGTGTGGAAGGTTTGGGTGAGGAGAGGTGGGGGTGGGTGGGGGTGGGCCTACAGGGAATAGGCAAGGGGGGATGAGGGTGGGGAGGGGGAATGGGCATGGGTGAGAATAAGGGGTAGGTTGGCTGGAGAAAGGCCACTGGAGGCGGGAGAAGGAGGAGGGTCATGAGAAGGGTGAGAAGGAGGGGGGAGATAGAGGGCGAGGAGGTGAGGGAGGTATGGGGAAGCATCATAGGTGGTAACAGTCTGGGCATCAGAGGGAAACCAGGCCTGAGGGTGTCACGGGAGTGAGTGTGTGATGTCCAGTGGCGATGGTCGGAGGGACTGTGTGGCGTGGGCATCGTCAGGGGGGGTGGCTCCTCGCTGTCCTCACACCAGCCTCACAATGACCACAAAACGGCCAACGCCCTTTTGTCGTCGCCCAAGGTGCCGCCGCCCTACATTCACTCTCACCCATGTATGACCAAGTATTTGACCGCGGGCTTATCAGAGAGGGGTAGATATTTATTTATCTGTGCAAGTTTTAATGCTTTAATGCCATCGTGTTTTTTTGACAGAGCTTGCGCATTCGATGGACAGCAAGTGGAGACGGTGGCTCACATTTTGTTTAACTGCCATCTATATGATGCATTACACTCTGACATCCTTGCTACCTTCCTGCAGAAATTTCCAAGCAGGTCCGAGAACAATTTACTTATGCTGGCTTTAGCTGATACAGACCCCTCAACTGCTGCTTCGGTTGCTCATTATTTGGTGGCCACATTTAATCTTTGAAAACTGTTCTTGCAATTTAAACAGACGCTGGCAAAGGGCCAAGGGTCATGACACATGGGGGCTTAAAGGATGTGATGATGGGGGTTTTTAAGTTAGGGATTGGTTTTATATGGGATATCAATGTATATTTTTGGACAATTGTCCCCTAGGGAAGGGAATTGTATGTGATGTTTACTGTTCTATGTTTGTTTGTTTTGTCTTGTATCTTGTTTTGTTTTTTCTTATTTGGCTAATGACCATAAATAAAATATTATTATTATACAATTTAATTCAGAGCATACAGAATTTATATAAGCCAGATCCACAAATTAGATTAGCAATGAGATTTTCCAAGCAGTTTACAGATACCTTTTTTTTCCTTTAAAAAGAATGGATGGTAATATCTAAACTGCCTAGACTGCTTTGAAAATATTTACCTCCCTATCTGTAAATATCTCACAAACTCTCTTAGAAGAAAAAGCAACTCATTTTAATACTTGTAAAAATAACACAAGTTATTTGGTTTCCCCCTAGGAGTTCGTTCTGTAGCCAGGTAGTAAATGGAAGGCATCATAATATTCATAGTCTCAAATGGTTGTCTGTTTGTAATTCAGAGTATATCTGAGTCTACTGATAAAGGTCGTTTTCACATGAACGGAGGTGGGTGGGTGGATGGGTGTGCTGGCATGGTGGGTGGGTGTCCCTTTACATGGACACACACTCACCTCCACCCATTTCCACCCACGGGGCCTCCTCCAGTTTTCTGGATGGCCCCGTAGGTGTAGATGGGTGGGTAATGGGTGTAGGTGGGTGTAGATGGGTGTGCACCAGGAGCACTCATGCACACCCACCACCCATGGTGTTTACATGGACACACACCCAGTGCATACCCATTCCCCCACCCACCTCTGGCCCGTTTCCACAGATGCCTCCCCACCGTACACCCGCTGGAACACCGAGTGGTGGGTGGGGCCATCCATGTGAAAACGGCCAAAGCCTTCCATCTCCAGGTCAAATGGGTAGTGGGTTTATTTTTCATGGGTATTATTCTTTTTTGGGTAGCCCTTCAAGTACTCAAATAATATCATTGACTAAAATGGATACTTGGCTAGAGCAGAAATGAGAACTTAATACCTTCAGGTAATGCTCGCATTTGTGAGTACTGCATTGAGTAGTCAAAAGGCTGCCCAGGAACCAATTTCCAGTACCGCTTTTTTTATTTTTCTATTACCAATCAGTATATCAGGATGGAAAACAAAAAAAATTGGGAACAGAAGTAGAAAAACCGGGGGTAGAAATGTATTTATTTACATTTTTTAGTTGCTCCCTCATGCCATGGCATCTCTGGGTGACTTACAAAAGCAAATTATCAACAATTAAAAAATTCAACATAAAATCAACAATATCATTTTAAAATTCTATAAAACACATCCCCCCACACTACCCCATCCTCCCCTCCTCCCCTCCGAAGGCCTGGGCAAACAGCCAGGTTTTACAGGCTCGGCGAAAAGCCAACAGACCTGGGGCCAGACGGGCTTCCTCCAGAAGGGAGTTCCAGAATCGCGGCATGGCCACTGAGAATGCCCTCTCCATTGTGGCTCCCATTTTAAACGGGGGACCTCCAGGAAGGTGTCCCCAGCACACCGAAGGGGTCATCCTGGGGTTCGGAGGGTGAGGTGGTCCCTAAGATATGAGGGGCCAAGACCATGTAGGGCTTTATAGGCCAACACCAACACCTTGAATCTGGCTCCCTATGCTATAGCAGCCAGTACAGAGTGTGGAGTACGGGCGTAATGTACCTGTCAACCCATGCCCATGAGGAGACGGGCCGCCGCATTCTGCACTAGCTGCAGCCGCTGAACCAACGTCAAGGGAAGCCCAACATAGAGTGTGTTACAGTAGTCTAGCCTCGAGATGATGAAGTGCATGAATGAGGGTGGCCAGGTCGGGCCTGGAAATGTACGACCGCAGCCTCTGCACCAGATACAACTGGCAGAAAGTGGCTTTAGCCACCGCCTCCACCTGTCGGTCCAGGCGGAGGTCTGAGTCCAATAACACTCCCAAACTCCAAACCTGCTGGGCTACAGGAGGGTGGAACCCCTCCCCTACCAGGGGGGCCAACACCTTCCTCACCCTACCCACCACCATACCTCCATCTTGTCGGGATTGGCCTCAGTCTGCTCTGCCACATCCAATCCGCCATGGCCTCCAAACACTGGGAAAGTACTGAGATGGCAGGACCTGGGTCAATTGAAAAGGAGAGGTACAGCTGTGTATCATCAGCATATTGGTGACCTTGCACCCCGAACCCTCTCACAATCTCCCCCAAGGGCTTCATATACACATTAAACAGTAGCAGAGACAGAATTGGACCCTGCAGAACACCACAGTTTAAAGCCCGGGGGCTAGATGTTTCAGCCCCCAACACCACCTGCTGGCTTCTCTCCGAGAGGAATGAACAGAACCACCCAAGGACAGCCCTGTCCAGACTCCCCAGAGCTCGCAGTCGTCTCAACAGCAGCTCATGGTCCATAGCATGGTCCATAGTATCAAAAGCAGCCAAGAGTTCTACCAGGATCAGAAATGTTGAACGTCCTGTGTCCCTCTCCTGGTGAAGATTGTCCACCAAGGACACCAACACCATCTATGTACCATATCCAGGGTAGAACCCAGACTGAAAAGGGCCGAGGAAACTGATGCTGTCCAGATTACCCTGGAGCTGCTGTGCCACCACCCGTTCAATAATCTTACCTAAAAAGGGGAGATTAGAGACAGGTCAGTAGCTGGCAAGTGCACCCACATCCAAAGATGACTTCTTCAACAGGAGGCACACCACAGCCTCCTTGAGACTGGGTGACAATCTCCCCTGTCAAAGGGATGTGTTGACTACCCTCACCAGCACTGTCCCCAAAGTCTCCCTGGAGGCTTTCACAACCAAGACGGGCATGGATCTAATTCGCAACTGGTGGCTCTGACTGACCCTAGGACATCCACCGCATCGGCTGGCATCCTGAAACTCATCCCAAGAAGATGGACCCGACGAGGCCTCCATAGTCTTGGTCTCTTCGCCCACTGTTTCTAATCCGGTGTCAAAGTCACTCTGAATCCGAGCGATCTTGTCTGCAAAGTAGGTGACAAATTCCTCACAGAGGGCCTGGGACAAGTCCCATTCAGGCGGAGGGAGGCCAGATTGACCAGTCCCCGCACCACCTGGAACAGTTCCGCTGGACGCGACTTTGCAGATGCTATGATGGCAGCAAAGAACTCTTTCTTTGCTCTCCTCACAGCCTCAACATAGGACTACAAATGGCATCGGCATGGGCGTTGAAGTCCCCCAGGGCCAAAGTCCTGGAGGAGTTCAGTGCCACCTTCGAGGCCAGCTCCGCTAGAGCAGCAAGGGGTGCCAGTGAGCAGGAAGCGGCCCGGTACACCAGCAGCACCCGAAACTTGCCCCAAGCCAAATCAAACATCACATGGAGGGCCTCAACCCCTGGAATCTCCTGAACTGGGAATCTCCTAACTGGCCATTCCTCTCTAAAAACAATAGCTACACCACCCCCACCCCCAGCCCCCTGTGTGGGGCTGGTGCTACACAGCATACCCGGCCAGAATGAGGTCAGCCAAAGTTGGTCCCGCACAGGGAAATTGAATTTCTGTGGGATGGAAACCCACAAAAACTGTGTCAGAAGTAAAAAAAATTGGGATCAGAAGTCAACGGTCTAAGCCCTCAGTCAGGGAGATCACCAGCAAGAGACAGGAGCTAGAAAGAAGGCTGTGTGCTCCTTACAGGGGCTGAGGCTTGGGAGCCAGTCCACATCCAGGGGCTGCCCCTGGGGAGAACCTGGCTGGGAGGGACTGTGACTATCCAGGGGGCCAATTGTATAGGTGCCCAGGGAATAGATATGTATGGACTGCTTGGAAGCTAGTTCCAGAGGGATTGTGCCTGACCAGGGGGCCTATGCGGTAAGGGCACCGAGACCTTCATAGTGAACTGCTTATTGGAACTGTTGATTAGTGGCTGATAAAGCACTGTAAATAAAGGACACTAAAAAGTAAAGATCCCACATAGGCTGGGTCATTGGGGTGCAGATTCTGCCAAAACACACTCCTCAGGTCCCTGCCACATTACAGTTAGACTAACACCCTGAGTTAAACCCCAGGTTCCTGAACTAGTGAATCCTGGTTTTCTATGAGGAAAAAAGTTTAATGGAAATTAATGGAAATTTTCTGCTACAAAAGGTTGTAAATCTAATTCTACACCTCCCTTCCAACCTCATGGGCACACTTTTCACTTAGGACCTTTTCACCCAGACACTCTAACACTGATAAAATGGGTGTTACATTTGATTATACATGTTGCAGGGCATCCAAAGAGCACACCTGCAGCCCTGCAACATGTATAATACAATGTAACACCTATTTTACCAGTGTTAGAGTGTCTGGGTGAAAAACGCTTTAGTATCACCCTCCTGGGGAGGTCCCAGAAAAGTAACAAAAGCCCAGACCCCTTAAGCCTGTCTGACTCAGGGTCTAGATGCTGTAGGAGTTGAGCCAAAACCTATAGTAGATTTTTTATTTGCTAATATTTTCGTTTTAGAGTAATAACTGGAACCAAAACGGGTATTTCCATATCCATTTCTTTGGAAATTCTGTTTCAATTACTTTGCTTATTTTGCTATTTTTGTCATTTTGTTTTGACTGCTTCTGAGGCACAATAAGAGTAATACTGCCAAAATGAAGGGAAAAAACCACTGAAATACCAAAATAACCAAACTATCAAAAATGCAAAAATGAAAATTTTTAATTTTAAAATCTGCCAAAAATTAAAATGCAAATGATGGATGGTTCTTATCCTCTTTGTTTGTTTCGGTTTAGATAGAGCAAATCTGATGGATTTATTCATTTGTGTAAATGTTTCAACACTATGCAAGAGGAATGGTGGGGATCCCTCCTCCTGGACATATCCCCTTGAGAAGAAGAAGAGGGGAAACCAGTGGTAGTGGTGGGATTATATGTTTAAATATTCAAATACATATTCAGTTACACAGTTAAACTATATGTGTAAATTAGAGGGGGGAAAACCTACAGTTTTACAAACTTAGTTAAGGCAGATTCATACCAAGCAAACTTTAACAAACCTAGAAATTGTGTGTTAAGGCTCCTGCCTTAACTTTCACACCATGTAANCTAGATGTTTCAGCCCCCAACACCACCTGCTGGCTTCTCTCCGAGAGGAATGAACAGAACCACCCAAGGACAGCCCTGTCCAGACTCCCCAGAGCTCGCAGTCGTCTCAACAGCAGCTCATGGTCCATAGCATGGTCCATAGTATCAAAAGCAGCCAAGAGTTCTACCAGGATCAGAAATGTTGAACGTCCTGTGTCCCTCTCCTGGTGAAGATTGTCCACCAAGGACACCAACACCATCTATGTACCATATCCAGGGTAGAACCCAGACTGAAAAGGGCCGAGGAAACTGATGCTGTCCAGATTACCCTGGAGCTGCTGTGCCACCACCCGTTCAATAATCTTACCTAAAAAGGGGAGATTAGAGACAGGTCAGTAGCTGGCAAGTGCACCCACATCCAAAGATGACTTCTTCAACAGGAGGCACACCACAGCCTCCTTGAGACTGGGTGACAATCTCCCCTGTCAAAGGGATGTGTTGACTACCCTCACCAGCACTGTCCCCAAACTCTCCCTGGAGGCTTTCACAACCAAGACGGGCATGGATCTAATTCGCAACTGGTGGCTCTGACTGACCCTAGGACATCCACCGCATCGGCTGGCATCCTGAAACTCATCCCAAGAAGATGGACCCGACGAGGCCTCCATAGTCTTGGTCTCTTCTCCCACTGTTTCTAATCCGGTGTCAAAGTCACTCTGAATCCGAGCGATCTTGTCTGCAAAGTAGGTGGCAAATTCCTCACAGAGGGCCTGGGACAAGTCCCATTCAGGCGGAGGGAGGCCAGATTGACCAGTCCCCGCACCACCTGGAACAGTTCCGCTGGACGCGACTTTGCAGATGCTATGATGGCAGCAAAGAACTCTTTCTTTGCTCTCCTCACAGCCTCAACATAGGACTACAAATGGCATCGGCATGGGCGTTGAAGTCCCCCAGGGCCAAAGTCCTGGAGGAGTTCAGTGCCACCTTCGAGGCCAGCTCCGCTAGAGCAGCAAGGGGTGCCAGTGAGCAGGAAGCGGCCCGGTACACCAGCAGCACCCGAAACTTGCCCCAAGCCAAATCAAACATCACATGGAGGGCCTCAACCCCTGGAATCTCCTGAACTGGGAATCTCCTAACTGGCCATTCCTCTCTAAAAACAATAGCTACACCACCCCCACCCCCAGCCCCCTGTGTGGGGCTGGTGCTACACAGCATACCCGGCCAGAATGAGGTCAGCCAAAGTTGGTCCCGCACAGGGAAATTGAATTTCTGTGGGATGGAAACCCACAAAAACTGTGTCAGAAGTAAAAAAAATTGGGATCAGAAGTCAACGGTCTAAGCCCTCAGTCAGGGAGATCACCAGCAAGAGACAGGAGCTAGAAAGAAGGCTGTGTGCGCCTTACAGGGGCTGAGGCTTGGGAGCCAGTCCACATCCAGGGGCTGCCCCTGGGGAGAACCTGGCTGGGAGGGACTGTGACTATCCAGGGGGCCAATTGTATAGGTGCCCAGGGAATAGATATGTATGGACTGCTTGGAAGCTAGTTCCAGAGGGATTGTGCCTGACCAGGGGGCCTATGCGGTAAGGGCACCGAGACCTTCATAGTGAACTGCTTATTGGAACTGTTGATTAGTGGCTGATAAAGCACTGTAAATAAAGGACACTAAAAAGTAAAGATCCCACATAGGCTGGGTCATTGGGGTGCAGATTCTGCCAAAACACACTCCTCAGGTCCCTGCCACATTACAGTTAGACTAACACCCTGAGTTAAACCCCAGGTGCCTGAACTAGTGAATCCTGGTTTTCTATGAGGAAAAAAGTTTAATGGAAATTAATGGAAATTTTCTGCTACAAAAGGTTGTAAATCTAATTCTACACCTCCCTTCCAACCTCATGGGCACACTTTTCACTTAGGACCTTTTCACCCAGACACTCTAACACTGATAAAATGGGTGTTACATTTGATTATACATGTTGCAGGGCATCCAAAGAGCACACCTGCAGCCCTGCAACATGTATAATACAATGTAACACCTATTTTACCAGTGTTAGAGTGTCTGGGTGAAAAACGCTTTAGTATCACCCTCCTGGGGAGGTCCCAGAAAAGTAACAAAAGCCCAGACCCCTTAAGCCTGTCTGACTCAGGGTCTAGATGCTGTAGGAGTTGAGCCAAAACCTATAGTAGATTTTTTATTTGCTAATATTTTCGTTTTAGAGTAATAACTGGAACCAAAACGGGTATTTCCATATCCATTTCTTTGGAAATTCTGTTTCAATTACTTTGCTTATTTTGCTATTTTTGTCATTTTGTTTTGACTGCTTCTGAGGCACAATAAGAGTAATACTGCCAAAATGAAGGGAAAAAACCACTGAAATACCAAAATAACCAAACTATCAAAAATGCAAAAATGAAAATTTTTAATTTTAAAATCTGCCAAAAATTAAAATGCAAATGATGGATGGTTCTTATCCTCTTTGTTTGTTTCGGTTTAGATAGAGCAAATCTGATGGATTTATTCATTTGTGTAAATGTTTCAACACTATGCAAGAGGAATGGTGGGGATCCCTCCTCCTGGACATATCCCCTTGAGAAGAAGAAGAGGGGAAACCAGTGGTAGTGGTGGGATTATATGTTTAAATATTCAAATACATATTCAGTTACACAGTTCAACTATATGTGTAAATTAGAGGGGGGAAAACCTACAGTTTTACAAACTTAGTTAAGGCAGATTCATACCAAGCAAACTTTAACAAACCTAGAAATTGTGTGTTAAGGCTCCTGCCTTAACTTTCACACCATGTAAACAGTAAACATGTTGTAAGGCTTTGCATACTGTGCTCGCTTACAACTTAGGCTCCATGCACCCACACTTTGCCTTGGTCTTTCAACTCCAATCCTCTTCCTTTGCAGGTTGGGGGCAACACTAAAGCTGAGCAGAATGCTATGTGTTTAATACGAATTTGGATACACGGTGACATTAACCCTTACCTTTTGTCACGAAAAAAACCACACTCAAGTTGTCATGGGGTGGATTTGACCCCCAAGCTGGTTTTGGCCTGGGGATTGAAAGTGTGCAGTAAAATGTAACTTTTTTTTACAGTAGCCACACAATCTATGCCCAGAACACACACACAGACATTACAGAGTCTGTTTTATGAGAAATAACAGCTCCACACATGAATAAATAACAACCAACCCTACTCATTTTTCGTTGCAAAAGCATTATTTTTTATTCAAACTACAGAAAATGTTTTTTATGGACTTTAAATATCTATATAAGTTAAAGTAGTGCCCCCCCAAGAGCCAGCCCCCACCCCACTGCCTCAGTTCTATCCCCCCGTGCAATCTCTTCCAGACAGCCAGCCCCTCAGTGCCTCCATTCACACCTGTGCCTGCCATCCCCTGCATGCCTGCACCCCTTGCATGCCTGCATGCCTGCTACCCCTGCATGCCTACCATTCCCTGTGCCCTGCCATTCCTGCACCCCTGCATGCCTGCCCTCTCTGCATGCCTGCCATCCCCTGTGTCCTGCCATCCTTCATTCCCCTCTTGCAAGCCCCCAGCCAGTGACCACACCACACAAAATCTTCCAGGGAGGAAGAATGGCCACTCTGCCTCTGGACTTGAGGATGTGGCTATCAACTGCTAATAACCTGCTAATGGCCCATAAGCTTTTCTTTGTTCCATTTCTATGGTCAGTTTGTGAGGACAATGAGGGCACTTCTGGCTTGCTGGAGAAATGGAGCCTATGGGAAGGGAGATAAAATCTATCTAACAGACTAAGAGACTGAAACCTAGGAGGCTGGGTGAGAAAGGAAGCTTTGCAGATGGAGTGAGCAAATGAAAAATCTTTCATGGCTACTTTTTTCTATTAGACACTAGTGGAAACATTGAGAGATGTTTGTGGCAATGAAGGGGTTAATTTTCATTGCTGCTGCCAGTCTAAAGTGACCTTGCCTTCCATGTCATCTTGCAGTCTGAATTGGCCTTTAAAAATGTTGATTTGGCTGCTTTTAAGCTGGGGTGGAAATCCACCCCAATTGAAATGCATTGGCTGTGGTTGAAATTCCACCACAATAGGAAAACTCCATTGATGCTGGGGTTATTTTTCCACCCCAGGCCTTTTATTTTAGGTTTTTTTATTATAGAAGACAAATGGTATGTGCTATCTGGATGAAATTTGAGTATGTTATGCCCAGAGGTGCTAAATTCTCAATTCTCAAACTTGTACAGCTACGAATTACCATATTTTTCATGCTTTTTTCCACCGGGGGATGGAAAACAACCCCATGGCAGAAGGTAAGGGTTAAATGCATGTAAAGGCCAATAGAAGGAATGGAGGAAACATTAATCCTAATTTGGAATTCAATTATATCTCATTAAGTGTTTCTGAAATAATACAATGGAGATGCATCTTTGGGGGGTGGGGAGGAGGATGTGGAATAACAAGGGCAGCAGGGAGAGACGGTGGAATGACAGGGAGGAGGATACAAGAATGAACTACAGGAGGAAGGAACTTGGTGGAATAATAGGAGGAATGACATAAGAAATTAGTAGAATCCCGAGATTGTTGGTGATATAAATGACTGGAAGGAGTGATAGAGTATGGGAAACAGTACCATGGTTCTATTAAGCACCATAGGTGCGTTCTTGTTGTTCTGCTCTGTATTGCCCCATGTTTTTCAACTCCTCTTCTGAGTGCTGGTTTTTTTTTTTGAGTGGGGGGGATGTTGTAATCTCACACAATGTGTCGCATTCTGTATTAGAGATGATCTTCATTATATTGGTCAGGAGTCTTGTAATTTTTGAAGAGGTGATTGAAGTTTATTGGGTAGTCCAGATGCCTGGATTGTGTGTCATCAGGTTGGAAGGTAGTAGATTAAACTGGGGGTG
>QEPC01002298.1:28778-52615 GCA_003113815.1 Sphenodon punctatus | reverse complement strand
CATTTAAACAATTGACCACCATTATCCCAAAGCCCAAACTTTCACCAACAGACAAACAGAACTAAATCAGGCCTTAAAGCTCAGCCTAGCTGTGACACAGCAAAACTTCCACAGGAGAACATGCAAAGCTGAGCTAGGCCTCAACACTCAGCTAACTAAGACTTTCCCTCTCATCTCTCTTCTGACTGTCTCTTGCGTGCTGGAGGCCCCAAAACTATAAAGACCTCCAGATCCTCCGTGCAGTCAAAAATCTTTTTTCCTCCCCAGGAAATCATCAGGCAAGCTGGGCATATTAGCCTTGGTGCTAACACTCTTTCAATCAGGGTTGAAAAATATTTCCCCCACTTTAAATGCTTTTTCATTGTTTCAGTTGCATAATCTGGTTGTATTTTGACTGTCTGTTGACTGAACATTATCTTCTGCTTGAGCTGGGCCTGTCTCAGAATTTGTTCTTTTATTTGATAGTTTGCAAATTTAACAATGATTGGGCGAAGGGGGTCAGTTTCTTTAACCCTGTGTGCCCAGGTTTCTTTAGCCCACCCTGTGTGCTCTATCAATATTTGCTGTGTGGAATTGCTCTCTCTCAGGGAAATTTTCTTTTACCAGGGCCCATATCAACTCATTGCTCTCTTCAGCCCCCCTGTTCTCTGGGATTCCATTAAACCTTAAATTGCCCTTTCGAGACCTATTTTCAAGGTCCTCACATTTATCTTTGAGGGAATCAATTGCTTTTTTTGCCTCAGTAAGCTGCTGGCCTGTCACCAGGGCCTGATCCTCTATAGAGGAGATTCTCCCCTCTGTTGCTTCCAGCCTTCTGGCCAGGCTTTCCATCTTCCTATTCCCTTCATCAACTGAGGATTTTATCCTTTTCATATCCATTTTGATATCATTTCTCATTTGGGTCAATAGCTTATGTAAAAACTTGCCTGTTCCAGAGTCCTCCCTTGACTCAGAGGAAAGCAGCTCCCTGTCAGTCTTGTGGTCTGTTTCAGGCCCTGCAGGCCTCATGCTATTCCTGCTTGCCTCTTTTTCTGCTTCTCTGGGCCTCACTTCAGATCCCCTCTCACAGAAGTGATCTAAGGTATTCTTTGGGGAGATCTTCTACCTCCCTTTGTTCTTGCCAGCAATCCTTCTTTAATTCACCACTTGGGCTTTGGTTTTTTTATGTTTTGGCACAATTAGGAGCTCGGGGAGGGGAGTCTAGAAAATCACCAGCTACTCACTTTCGCACGTCCGCCCTCTCCTTTTCTCTGGATCCCTTTTTAAATATCGGGGTTACATTTGCCACCCTCCAGTCCTCAGGTACAGTTGCAGATTTTAGTGATAGGTTACANAGGTACAGTTGCAGATTTTAGTGATAGGTTACAAATTACTAACAGTCGGTCTGCAATTTCATATTTGAGTTCCTTCAGAACACTGGGGTGAATGCCATCTGGCCTTGCTGAGTTGTTATTATTCATGTTGTCAATTTGCCCTAGAACATCCTCCATCATTACAATGATTTGTAACAGCTCTTCCAGTTCCTCACCCACAAAGGAAGGATCTGGCATGGGTACCTCCCCAAAAGCCTCTGCAGTGAAGACCGATGCAAAGAACTCATTCAGCTTCTCTGCAATGTCCTTATCCTCCCTGATTTTTCCTTTTACTCCCTGGTCATCTAATGGCCAAACTGACTCCCTAGCAGGCTTCTTGCTTCTGATGTATTTGAAAAAGTTTTTGTTGTCATTTTTGTTATCATTATTTCAACAACGAAAATGACAGTTGATAATAATGACAATGTTTACAAAAACAACAATGTTGTTATCATTGTTATTTTTAATGCAGTTAGGTTTTGGAGGGGAAATGTGGAGAGGGGAGGAGGGAGCAGACATCTCGGAGCCCTAAACAGGGATGAACTCTTGAGCTGTGCCTGTGTTGGGAATGGCGAGAAGCTCGGCAGTATCTAATGATTGTATTGCTGGCCAATGAGCAGTGGAAGCAGGCCCCAGCATCCTTATGGCACTCTGTAGGGATGGGCGAATGTGGTTCGGAAGTTCGGAGTTTAGACCGAACTCGAATAGTTCGGTCGACCGAACCGAACGTTCGAACCGAACTCGAATTCGGAAGTTCAGAGTTAAAACTGAACTCGAACAGTTTGGTTAACTGAAATGAATGTTTGAACCAAACTCAAATTCGAATGTTCAGTTTGGATGCATTCGGTGAGTTCGGAATTGAATTTCCATTGGTTTTAATGGAAAACACATTATTGGATGTAACTTTTTTGTTTTTTAAGCTATGTGGCTTAAGTCTGGGATTCCTCTACCTCCAATAGAACTAACTATGTGCACCAAATTTCAAAATATGTTGGTAAAGGAATCCGATTTTAGAAGCAGTTGAATTATTGTATTTTGCAATATTCTACATATACTTTCTTAGCTGTAACTTCTTTGCCTCACATCTAATGTAAGTAAAACTTGTTAAGTTTATATCCCTTCCCATAGTAACTATCTTTACCAAATTTTAGAAGGATTGGACAAAATGTCTTGGCGGTATAAGCAATTAACAAATAAATGTATGTCTGACTATAACATTTTTGCAGTCCAACCAGTGTACATGAAATTTGGCAGGACTATATATTTCACTTTCCTGATCATCTCTGCCAAATATCAGAAAGATATTATAAAGGGTCCCAATTTTATATGCCTGTACAACAAATGTAGAGAAGGGGCCTATGCCTGGGATTCTCTTATGTCACTGTGGTATAAGATCGGTTTGTGATGCAAATTGGCCAACAGAAGTGTCAACCAAATATCCTCATTCTGTGCTGGGACCATCCCAACATATCTCCTCCACTTGTTTCTGGGAAGTCAGAAGCATCTGTTTAGGAAAGAGTCAATAGAAATTCTCTTATGTCCTCTGTCTCAGTGCTGCAGGATGTGATTGATAGTTGGCCAGCCTGGATGTGTTTAAACTATGTCTCCTGACTGCTGGGATGCTATCTCAGAAGTCCCAGTTATGTTGCTTATGCCCGCCACAGGGCCGCCCCCTATGCCCACCTCGAAACCACTACCAATTGGTCCTGTAAAGCTAGAAGCTTGCAGTAATGTGTTTGGCCATTGAATGTGTCTGTCAGTCTTTGGGGTTGCTCCACATCCTTCCTCCTACAGTCTCTCTCCCCCTGCCATGCAGGGTGCCTGCCTCTGACTGGCACTGAATATGTTGATATTCATCTGAATAATGATCTTCATGGGGAAAAAAATCTATTGCTTATATAATTGGGTCCCTTTATCAAAATCTCCTGTACATTTGCTGAAATGGCAGGAAAGGTATTTGATACATTCTTTTCAAATATCCTGTAAACAGAATGGAATATCAAAATGTAACAGCTGGAAAAGTATTTTCAGGTTAATGTCTTATACCCTTGGGACCCTTTATCCACTCTTTCTGAAAATTGGTAAAAATATTAAGCATATAGAGGGATGTAATATGCACAAGTTTCATCAACATTGGATGCAAGATAAAGAAGTTGTAGTCATGAATGTGTATGGAGCTTTTCCTAAAATCACAACTTTCAATTGCTTCTGAAATCTGTTTCCTTTATCTAATTGTTCCGAAGTTTGGTACACTTAGTATCCTCTATTGGTGGTACAATCTCTCTAAATTTAATCAAAAAGTAATAAGAAACAAAAATGTTATAGCCAGAAATAGGTTTTTAGTTTTTTCCTTTTATTTCAAAAACTAAATGTCATTTTCATTTCCCAATTGCACTGAACTAAAGACTGAACCGATCCCGACCGAACAGAATACAGAATATGAACTTAACATTCGACCAGTGAATACCTGGTGTGAATCATTTTGACTGCGCTTTTGGACCTCTGGGACCTCTGGCCACCCATAGGTCTGGAAGCGTGGTTAGCTGGACCACAATTGAGAATTGGAGGAATGTAACATTTCTTACCTCCACCAATTCCAGGCCATAGCCCAGACCATGGGAGGTGGGTGAGTGCAGCTGCCGAATTGGCCACTCACTCGCCTGTCTAATGGAGGGCGGGCAGTCAGGGGAGTGAGGGGGGCGGGGCTGTGTGGCCTCATGGTGTGCCGTGCAGTCCCTCCCCGACCCCCCTCTGGAATCCAGCCAGAATGTTGTCTGACCGGCCGTATTCCGGAGAGGGATGAAAAGGTGATTCTGTGCTGTGGCCAAAGGGAGGCCCGGCAGGTCTGAAATCACCCATAGATAGGAAGTCTAGATTAGATATAGATTCTATAGATATAGATATAGATTATATGCCAATAATATATATAGATTATTCTTTGTTCCCTGAGGTACATTTATGCCGACAAATATTCAGATAGCCCAGCATCTATTTTTGAAGAGGGAAGTTGACTGTTGGTTGATGAATGCAGATTCTTTCTTGACCTTCTTGGAGCACAAGTGCCACATTCCCTATTAGAAGTGGTTGGATGATTTATTGTAAACTGATAACACAGAATATCAGATACAAGGGCCATGAGTGGGGTGGTCAGAGTACAAGGTAAAATCACCCCAGACCATTGAAACTTAATCATCATCTGATAATTGTACCTCCTTTTATCCACAGCCTCCTAAACTCTCTTTTCCCCAGTACCAACCTCAAACCCCAGGCAGTCTTCTTCACATCACTCTAAATATCCACAAGAATATTGGTGCCTTAATGGGAAGGACAGGATCAAAATGTGAAACAAAATTAGATATTCATTAGCAGCCCTATTTTACCTGGTTGCTGGTTGTTGTGGGGGTAGGGTGGGGTGGGGCGTTGTTCGTTTTTTCCCTGTTCCATTTCTAGTTGGATATTTGGTTATTTGACTGAATATTCAAAATGAAATTACCAAAAACACCAGACCAACCAACTGAAAAATGTGAATCAAATATCCAAACAAAATGGGTCTGAATAGTGTTTTGTGCCTGCTTTAACGACCCATACTGAAGTGGGCAAATTTGACAAAGACAGTATTTGTTGCAGATATTTATCTCAGTGCTAGTATAGCTGAATATAGGCCTTGGGGATTTAAGTCACATGAAGTTAAATTCAATATAATCATAGAAGACAGGGAGTGAAAAAAATAATCTTAGTTCAAGAAAAAAACATAAAAGTGCTTCAAGTACTTACTGTAAAGATGTCTGAAAGCATGCCAACAAAATGCAATCACTTTCCAGCACTTTGTTCCTTTCCTTTTCTTCTTAAAAGGATGGATCCTTTCACATGCTATTTCTTTCTTATAAAACGTGATTTTTTAAAATATCCAAGAATATTTGAATTCTTTTGGAGACTAGTTTTGAAAAACAGTATTGTCAGGCTGTGAGATACGTTGGGTAAATGAAACAGAAACAGGTTTGTCATCTTGGTTGAACTCTCTTACTTTCCATTTCACCCTCAGGATCCTGCTTGCTTTCTAATAAAGATTAATGGGCTCTTTTTTGATATGCAAAAATGAAAAATAAGGCATGGTGTCTTTTCTGGAGACACATTTGGTGAATTCCAAAAGTTCTCAAGGACACCAAGGATTCTATCATCTTGTTACAAATGTTATTCCTTTATCTTGGATGCATAAGCAAAATTGATAGTAACTAAACCAACAACTTAGAGGTACCTGAAAAAATGGTCAATTAGTTTTGTACAATTTAATGATATTCATTATCTTTAATTCAATATGACTTGCCCCAGCACCCTTGGGAGAAGACACAGACACAGAAAATGGGATTTAAAAGGCCATACTCTTTATTCGCTTAACGAAAATCAGGGGAAAAGCGGGCATTGCCCCTTCTGGGTCCAGCCTATGCTATGCTTTAACCATTAACTATAACTTATAACTTGGTGGCCCTATGTCCCTCGGTGCCGCTGACCTTGTTCTGCTGTTAGGTCACTCTCACTCCTGCTGCCTGTCTGGTCAGGGAGGTACAAAACCTCTCGTAACCGGAGCAAGAAGGAGGTGATGACTGCACCGTGAACTGTCACTGTCCTCTGGTGTATGGCTCGCCCCTCCCTCCTGGGCCTGGGTTGTAATCTGGCCACCCTTGCTCTAGCTTTCCCTTGGTCCCATCTTGTAAGCAGATGCCTCAACAAGCAGCTACCTCTAACCAAAACTCTAATTAATACCTTGGACCCCTGCGAGTGCGACAAGAATTACTGCCACACACATCCAACCTGTCCCGTCTATGTCAATCATAATCTCCATGCACTGGGAGGAGGGCGAAAAATTGACAGACCCACGGGCCAATCAGGACCTGCTAGCAAAAATTACCTCCCGGCCCCCAGTAAAGGGCAGCCAGTGTGAAGCCTGCAGTGACACAAGGGAGGGGGGGGGTGATTGCTTCTCCTCCCACAGCTTCTTCATGCGACTGACTCCTCTGTGTGCTCCACAAGATGGTGCCTGCCAAGATCCTGCCTCACGAGACTTGGTTCGCACTCTGCTGTACCTGGCACCGGCACGTCTCTTCCCCCTAAGGCATCCTCTTCCATTGTTGGGGGTGGGGCAAGCCCCGTTCCCATGCATGTGCCCCCCCTGGCCAGGCGAGGGGAGGCTAGGGAGCACAGGAATGGGGATTGCCCCAGCACACCCGGAAGAAGACACAGACACAGAAAATGGGGTTTAAAAGGCCGCACTCTATATTCTCTTAATGAACATTGGGGGGAAAGATGGCAGTGCCCCTTCTGGGTCCAGCCTATACTATGTTCTAGTTGTTAACTGTAACTTATAACTTGGTGGCCCAATGTCCCTCGGTGCCGCTGAACCTGTTCTGCTATTAGGTTACTCTCACTCCAACCACCCGGCTGGTTGGGGAGGTACAAAACCTGTCATGTCCGTAGCAAGAGGGAAGCTGCAGCTTCACTGTGAACCACCCCTGTCCTCTGGTGTATGGCTCGACCCTCCCTCCTGGGCCTGGGTTGTAAGCTGGCCGCCCTTACTCTAGCTTTCCCTAGGCCCCATCTCATAAGGAGATGCCTCAACAAGCAGCTACCTCTAACTAAATCTCTAATTAATACCCTGGACCCCTGCACGCCCCAACCCCATCACTTGGGTGGATTTGGAGGATAGTGTGTTCAGGACCTGGACCACTGCCATGTTGTCGCACCAGAACAAAACAGTTTTATTGGCGAAGTCAGCAGGCCACAAGTGCACCACCAGGACAATCGGATAGAGCTCCAAGAAGGTGAGATCCTCTGTGATTCTGGCATCGACCCATACCAAGGGCCATGAGGCTGCACAACATTTTCCCTGGAAGTAAAGGCCGAAGCCCAATGACCCAGCTGCATTTGATTGGACCTGCAATTCTGCCTCCAGGACCATCTGCTGCCTCCATAGGCTGACCCCGTTGAAGGTGGACAGGAAATGACTCCAAATTCCAAGGTCCTGTCTCATGTCCGCCGTCACCCTGATGTGATAATGAAGGGGAAGGTTGTCCGAGACCTTGCTGTAGAGCCGGGACAGGAATGCTCTGCCTGGCACCACTAGCCAGCAGGTAAAATTGAGACTGCCTATCAAACTCTGGAGCAGGCAGACTGTGACTTTATTAAGTGCTAGGCAAAGCTGTATTGCCCCCACCATGGCATCCAATTTGTCATGGGGGAGGCAGGACTCTTCCTTGATGGTGTCTGCCTCTATGCCCAGGAATGTGAGAACCATGACAGGTCCAACCCTCTTTTCATGTGCCAGGGAGACCCAAGTTCCTCTGCCACAGAATGGAACGTCCTGAGGAGGCACTCGCATTCGCTCATGCCTGCGTGCCACCAAAACAGGAAATCATCAATATAATGGGTGACAAATCAGGAACGCACCCTGTGGCAGACCACCAAATCGAGTCATGAACTGAACCTTTTGAAAGCCAAACAGGAGATGGAACAACCCATTGGCATAGCTTTGTCAAAATAAAATTTGCCCTGGAATTGGAAGCCTAACCGCTCAAAATTGGTGGGGTGAACTGGCAGCAGGCGGAAGGCAGATTTGATGTCACACTTTGCCAGGAGCACTCCAGGGCCGGACTCCCGGACCATATGAATTGCCGTGTCAAAGGAAGCGTAATTTACTGAGCAAAGTTCCTCAGGGATGGCATCATTCACTGACTCCCTTCTGGGGTAAGAGAAGTGGTGGATGAGGCAGAACTCTCCAGGGGTCTTTCGGAGCACTATTCCTAACGGTGACAAGTGGAGCGCCTCCATGGGTGGGGAATCAAATGGGCCAACCACCCTGCCAGCTGCAATCTCCTTTTGTAGTTTGGTGTGCACCAATGTCTCCAAACCTTTAACCAAGTTTAAATCCTCCACCCAAGCGCTCACCCTAACTTGACCAACTGGTATCCTGAAACCTTCCCTAAATCCATCTACCACGTATTGTATCTCCTCTCACCAGGGGCAGTTCCCTCAAGGATCTGGCCAAAGCTCTATGATGTACTGGGGTTGGGTTCCTTGCTGCCACTGACTTGCTGATATTTGACTGGGGGCTTGCCTCTGGCTGACGATCTAACCCTGTTACAATGACAGGCTGGGCGGTTGCCCGAGTAGTGGGAACATGCATGCCAGAACCAGCAAGGGGAGCGGGTGCAATTTCCAGCGCTGTTGTACTCTCAGCACGTGGACCCCTTCACGGGGGACTGGCATCTGTTCAACTAAAAGGGGTCATTCACTAACGCCACCCCTCCCCTCACCATGGTGTGTCCACTATCTGTGCATGGGACGTTGCTGACATTACTCATACACCCGGCGGGGGGCATAAAAGGGAGCCACCTACAGGAGGATGCAGCAAGACTCACCTTTCCATCCATCTGGGAACCCCTGGGAGCCGCCTGTGATTCTGCTGCCGCCGCTGATCCTTTTGGGCTGTTCCCTGTCCCGCTGCTCTGTATCCCCTACTGACCACCTGCGGGTAGAAAAACAAGACAGTTAGTACCAGGGGTTGCTGGTGCCCTGGCGTGACCCTCCCTCCCGACTTGACTGGGACCCAGAAGTGGACTGGGGGGGCATAAAAGGGAGCTGCCTGCAGGAGGATGCAGCAAGACTCACCTTTCCATCTGGCTGGGAGCCACTGGGAGCCAGCTGTGATGCTGATGCCACCGCCAATTCTGTTGGGCTATTCTCCGTGCTGCTGGTCCGGATCCCCCGGTGACCACCTGTGGGGAGAAAAACAACAAGACAGTTAGTACCAGGGGTTGGGGGTGCCCTGGTGTGACCCTCCCCCCTGACTTGACTGGGACCTAGAAGTGGACCGGGGGCATATCAGGGAGCCGTCTGCAGGAGGATGCAGCAAGACTTTTCATCCAGCTGGGAGCCCCTGGGAGCTGCCTGTGACACTGCTGCCACCACTGGTCCTGTTGGGCTGTTCCCCATTCCACTGCTCCAGATCCCCTGCTGACCAGCTGCGGGGAGAAAAACAACAAGACAGTTAGTAACAGGGGTTGGAAGTGCCCTGGCGTGACCCTCCCCCCCTGACTTGACTGGGACCCAGAAGTGGCCCGAGGGGGGGCATAAAAGGCAGCTGCCTGTGACTCTGCTGCCTGTGGATGTGAGCCGCAGGTTGTGAGCCGAAGGGCTTCAGCCAAAGGGTGTGGCCCTTTGGGGGCCCCCTGGGACCATAGGGGACCCAGGGGGGCCACTATCTTGGTGATATGTGGTTGCTGGGGGTAAAGGGGGGGAGTGGGGGTTAGTATAGTATAATTGGATATTTATTAAGGGGGCAACTATGAGGGAGGGGGAGGTTTCGCCTAGTACCAACCTCTGGTGGCAGTAGGGGAAGGGATGGGGGAGGGATTACTGTGATGGGAATGGGTTGTTTTTGTATTGATAGATATGTGAGTTATTGTTATCTACTGAATATTGAATATTGTTCTGTGTTACCGTAAATTGGAATGAGGATGGGACCCTTCCCTTGGTGAGAGCAGGAGATTGGGCCAGAATCGTTTTGGTTCTTCCCTGGTGGCAGCAGGGATAGAACAATTGTAAAGGTAAATGATGAAAGTTTGTGTTATATTGTGATAAATTGAGGGGTTATTTGTGTTATGTTGTTTTTGTACTGAATTATAGTTGTTATTGTTATTTTGTATGTTTCTACCATTGTTGTTAGCCACCTCGAGTCACCATAGGCGAGAGAGAGCAGGATACAAATAAAAGGTGAAATGAAAAAAAATACACTCAAGCCAAAGGTCCTGAGCATATCTATCCCACCACAAACCATGGGTGATGGAGGCCCATTTCCTGAAGGCCTCATCATAGCAAAGCCATGCCCAAGGGTTACCTGTATCATATGCACATTCAACTATATCTTGATACTTTAACAGTTCAGTGGCACGCTTTGGGACCATTTGTAAAATAACACCCATAAGGACTGAGAAGGCGACCGACCAGTTGGACCAGTTCATATTTTTCTCCTTACCTTCCTTCTTTGTGTTGAGGTCAGGGATTGAATCACTAAAAAGGAGGGCGAACACATCTACGTACTCACCCTTCCAAATCTTCTCCCTAGTAGCATGCAACAAGTGAGCTCTGATGGGAGCGTTCACCTATGCATATCCCCCAGCCAGGGGTGTTACCTTGCGTGTTGGGATGTACGCTGTCTGACACGAGGTGGCATAGTGTCCCTGGTCTGACCACACTTGGGCTACGTGTTGGTTCACCCCTATACCCCGCATGGGAGACCTGGAGGAGGTGCCTCTGTGTGTTGCTAGACAGGGGAGCAGAGCACGATTGGGAGGGCCAAGGGACTCATGAACCGACCCAACCCAGTTGCTGTTGGTGGGTGATGTCGCTGGCTCCACCCTGAAGATGCCTGGTGCAGCAACTGCTGCAATGCAGTTCCCTGTCTTGTGATCAGGATTCTCCACGGCACCTACCTGAGCATGATGCTGGGTTGTGGTGCCATCTATGGGGACTAGGCAGGTGGGTTGACAGTCCAGGTTCTGCCTTGAGTAACTCTTTGTTGCTGTGGGTCTCCAGGGGATCCCGCTCCGCTATGGCACACACCGCAGCCTCCATCAACTCCATGCATCCCGCGAAGTCCTGCAGCTGGTCCAGGGTGGCTTGTGACAGGACTCTTCTTGAGCTGTGCTGTGGCGGGGCTGTCACACCGGAACTGTTGGGAGACAATGTGCGCTGCCCGCTCGCCTGCTGTGGCGGAGGAGGGATACCTGGTGGGGTCACCCTCCCAGAGGGTGTTCGTGCTACCCACCTCCCATACCCTGGAGGATGGTCCACCTGCTGCTCTACCCTTCGCGTGTCCTGGGGGGGTGTCCTTCTCTGTAGTGTGCTGGGGGCCGTATTTGCCTCTCGGCACACCACAGGGGGGGTTGCAGGAGGACTGGCCCTCCCCAGAGGTAACACATCCCACCATGTCCAGGGGCTCAGGTGTTCCCCCACCCTGAGGTGGGGTGACTCTGGTTGCTGCCTACAGTCCCTGCCCCTATTGCACCCAGGGGGGGGCACAGATCCACTAATGGGAGGGTCAGCCTTGGGCAAGGCCATGCAGCAACTCTTCACAGCCCCCCATCCTTTCTTGCAGGGAGGCCATAATGGCCTCTGCCTGCTGCTGCCTTTCCTCTCTGCCTCCCACCGTGGGTTGCATCCCCATGCCCCTCCTCTTTCCTTTGCCTCTCCACCCCATCATGGGGGGTTGGGGAGGGTGACTACGATGGTCAGTGGGCCAAGCTGTGTTGGGGGGAGGGAGACCTCAAGATGGCGCTCACTATTAGCCCCTCTGACTCTAACTGCCATGGGGCTTGAGGCCTGCCACGGGTGGGGGGGCAAGGAAAGAACTGCCTTACCCACTCACTGTATTTTACATGGGGGCTGAGCGCTGATCACGCTCTCGTTGCTTCCATGGGCCCAGGCCACGCTAAATTGCAAGAGGTGAAGCCGGAGTGGCTGCTCCATGCTTCTCCTCCGACAAACTTCTTCGCGCGACTGACTTCTCTGCGCCCTCCACAAGATGGCGCCTATCAAGATCCCGCCTCGCGAGACTCGGTCCGCACTCTTCTGTAGCTGGTGCTGACACCTCTCTTCCCCCTAAAGTGTCCTCTTTCATCATGGGGGGGGGGCAAGCCCTGTTCCCATGCATGTACACCCCCCACACCCTAGACCAGGCGGAGGGGAGGCTAGGGCACATGGGAACAAGGATTGTTAAAACACCTTCAAATAATTTAGCTTTATAATTTATATCAACTAGTTTTAGCATGATTTTCCATGGAAAGTAAGCTTATGCAATGATGCTGCGTTTGCATGCATGTGTGCATGCGTATGTGTGTGTTTGTGTGTGTGTGTTACTGTACAGACTTGGTGTGGTGATGGAACTTACAAGAGGTAACACATGGATGACCTTGGTAGGGATGTGCAAACAGATCGGTCGCTGAGTTCGGGTTTGGGCATTCGGTTCGGTCAAGTTCGGCCATTCAGAAAAAAGTATTGTGAAAGCCCGTGATCGTGCCGGAAATCAGAAATTCTAGTGCGTGCAGAGCTTGTATGGGTGAGAGAGTGTGTGTGTGGGTGTGTGTGTCTGTGTGTGTGGCTGGATGGCTGGCTGTTCGGTTCATGTGTTTTGGCTGTTTGTGTGTTTGGTTTGGCTCTGTTGTTTTGGCTGGTTGGTGAGTGTTGGTGGAGTGTCTGTTGGTGGAGTGTTGGTTGGAGTGTCTGTTAAAATTTTTTTTAAAAATGAATAAGACTGTTGTCTTAATTAAATGCTGGGGGGCCAAGGTGGTGCTCCTGGAGCTGGTGGCGGAGGAGGAAGAGGTCGCTGTTCCAACCCCTGGACCTTTGGTGGTGGTGGTCCCAGAGCTGGTGGTGGAGAAGCAAGCAGGCACAGGAGGTGCTGCGAGGTTTGTACACTTTTTTTTTACTTTGAGGACAAGAAGGCTCTACCCGTTAGAGTGAGCTCACTGGCATGTGGGTGGGTGCGTGGGTGGTGGGCATCAGTCAGGCACAAACAGTGGGCATCAGCGGGTGGCAGCAGATGTCTGCCACAGAGAGAGAGGGTACTGTAGTGTGGGGGGCTCTTCCAGCAGTCAGGCATGAGCAGAAGCATAAGCACGAGCACCCCCACCCAAACATGAGCCAGGTTAGCAAGGATCTCAACTCTCCAGTTGCCATCCCTACACCTCCCCCAAATATGGGCAGGATTTGCACGTGCCAGCCAGGGTCTTTCCAGTTGCCATACATAGCACCCCAAAGAGGGCAGGATTTTCACATGCCAGCCAGGCTCCATTGCCATCCCTCCCTAGAACCCCAAGAAGGGCAGGATTAATTGCATGTACCAGCCAGGGTCTTTCCAGTTGCCATCCCCCTAGCACTCCAAGAAGGGCAGGATTTGCACGTGCCAGCCAGCCAGGGTCTACTCATTGCTATCCCTCCCTAGCACCCAAATAAGGGCAGGATTTGCACATGCCAGCCAGGGTCTCGTCTCCAATGCCATTGTTCCCTAGCACCCACCCAAAGAAGGGCAGGATTAATTGCATGTGCCAGCCAGGGTCTCTTCATTTGCCATCCCTACCATCCCCTAGCACCCCAAGGAGGGCAGGATTTGCACGTGCCAGAAAGGGTCTAATTTCCATTGCCATCCATCCCTAACACCCATCCAAAGAAGGGCAGGATTAATTGCATGTGCCAGCCAGGGTCTCTCCATTTGCCATCCCTAGCACTCCAAGGAGGGAGGACTAGAAGCATCATCATAAATGCATGATATTACTTAGGTGTTGTTTATGTGTTCCTGTTTCAGAAATGGTGATGCTGCTGCCTCCAGTGCTGGTGCCACACACAGAACATCATCAAGGCAGAGGTCGCTAGTGCCACCGCCAGACAGTGGCTGGACAAGGTCCAACGTCTGGAGGTGGTATGATGAGAATGGGTTCACCATCTGCAAGGTAAGTCATGGGGGCTGGAACAACAGGGTATGCATTGCCCTCTATGACCTGTTATGAATGGAAGTCCCCTGAAGAGAGAGATTGCCACCCACCCACTTGTGAAGACAGAATGCAGGCAGGGCTTGACACAGACCATTGGTCTGATGCAGTATGGCACTTCTTATGCTCCTTCCTATCGTTGATGTTCTTTAGGCATGCGGCAAAAGATTCAAATGGGCCAGGGAGGGGACCACATCATGCCTAATCTCCCACATTGAGAAGCTGCACAGTGGCTCAGCTGCAGGACTCTGGCATGGCCATGGAGCTGGAGCATCAGAGCCAGAAGAAGGGGAGGAAGGCAACCCAAAAGAGACGACACCAAAGTCCTTCCCCCTCCTCCAGCTCTGATGTGGATTCCCCTGGGCCCCTGGAGTCTCCAGTGGCAAAGGCCTTTTGGGCCAAGGTGGAAAGGCCCACCCGGGACTTTGTCGCCAGTCTGCAGCAGTGAGGGCCACCATGGAGAACTGACTGGTGGAATGGTTCCAGGTGGTCAAGGTGCAGGAACAGAAGGTTGAGGTGTACTCGCAGTACGTCTCAAAATACGTCTCCACCGAGATGGCTGACCTGGAACTCTTCCGCCAGTCGGTTTCCAACTGGCAGGCGGTCGTGGCAGGGGCTGTCGACTATGCCTGCGAGCATGGCTATGAAATGTCGATGGGTGTGATGCCCCCTGGCCCTACCTCCCATGCACCCCTTCTGCCTTTCCCCCAACTTCCGGGGGTTAGGCCCAAAGACTGAATAAATAGATAGATAAGTTTCCTTTCTAGTTTAAAATGTTTGGTTTTTGTTTTATAATGTTGTTGTTGTTGTTGTTTGGTTAATAAATGTTATATTTGTTGTTATTGTTACGAGCTTTGTTTGACCTGACCAATCTTTTTTCCCTCTGTTCTAAAGTTCTAGCTGGCAGGTGGCAGAATCTCATACAGCTTGTTGATCCCTACCAGCACAGCACCTGGCACCACATATAGCGTAGTTAAGGTATTAACCCAAAGATGTGCCAGGCAGCAGCAGGATCTCAACTTGCAGATAGCCCCCCAGGAGGGGCAGGGCTTGTGTCTGTGTGAGTGTGCCAGAGAGAAAGAGAGACAGGCTCTTTTGGCAGCGGGCATCCATGGGTGGGTGTGGAGGAGTAGGCTAGTGAGGGGGCAGGCATGCAGGCGGGCGCCGGTGGCCACAGGCCAGTGAGGCATGAGCAGCGACAGAACCCAGAATGGAATGAAAGCCCCCTGTGTCTGGAATGATGGTCCCAGAATCTCGTTGATGGTTCCTCGGGCGGGCTTGCATGACGGGCTGCTTCAGGTACAGTGGAATGAGAGCCTAACGCCTATGGGAGTTGAATGATGTCCCTAGATTTAGTGCATGGTTGGGTACACTTCATTCAATTGTACGATAGGTGGTAGCAGCAGGTACAGGAACACATGCAGGCAGGCAGACACATATAATATGTTGTGTTATATTCCATCTCATTCTGGTAGGTTTGCTGCTGGATGTAAGCATCGGCTGCACAGATGGGAGTTCTTCCTGGTTCTGGCCGGTGGCTGCTTGAGCTGGCCTCCCCTCCACTCCATCTCTCTCATTCTAGCAGGGAGCATCTCTCTCTCTCCCTATATTTCTCTCTGGCCATATAGTGCAGGTGACAGCATGGGTGGGATCATGTCTGTCTGTCTGTCTGTCTCTCTCTCTCTCTCTCTCTCTCTCTCTTAGCAGAAACCTGGGGGCGGGCAGAAAGACACCTTGGCATGAGAGGCAGGAAGACGGGCTGAGACAGGCTTTGAGCTTGGTGGCAACCTGGGGTACAGAACCCTTGGCACAGACAGCATATAGACTTGGGGGACATTGGCACTAGCAGAAGAAGACATTGGTTGCCAGGGTACAGAAACTTTGGCACAGATGGCATATAGGCCTTGGGGCCATTGGCATTAGCAGCAGCGGACAGTGGTTGCCACAGGGTACATAACCCTTGGCACAGAAAGCATAAAGGCCTGGGGGCAATTGGCACTAACAGCAACAGAGTAGCAGACATTGGTTGCCGGGGTACAGAACCCTTGGCACAGACAGCATAGCGTAGTAGGCGACATTGGCAGCAGCAGCAGACATTGGTTGCCAGGGCAGACAGGCAGCTTGGCATGAGAGGCACTAGGGCAGGCATCTGGGACATTGGCAGTGCAGCACTCAGATAGGCTAGCAAAGACTGTGAAGAGAGAGAGAGAGCCAGTCAGTGTCAGATAGGCGGGCCGAGATTGCATAGCCATAAGCTGGCTGACAGGCTTACAGTTTGTTTCCCAATGCCACCTTGCATCATGAGGTCAGTCAGATAAGGCGGCCGAGGCCGTCTAGTANGTCCAGGCTCCTTTGGAGACTATGGACCAGCGGGGTCACCTGGCTGAGGGTGGCGGTGGAGCTGCTCATGGTCTCCGTCATGGCCAGGAACAGTCTGAGGATGAAGACCGTGTGAGCAAGGATCTCCCATTCCTCCCTGTTGTACCCTGGAGGAGCCTCGATGTCTGTTTCCATTTCCACCTGATGCAAGGCGGCTTTCTGTTCAAAAAGCCGCTCGAGCATCAGGAAAGTGGAATTCCACTGGGTGGAGACATCTTGGACCAGCTGGTGCACTGGGGACCCTTGCTCAGCCTGCTTCTCCCGGAGGAGCTTGCTGCCCTTCACGCTGCATTTGAAGAACCCCGGCAGCTTTTTCCTCCAGTCAACCAGGGAGCTACAGGTGCCTGGCCCAAACCCCTTATCCCTCAAGTCCAGAGCATCCTTGACCACAAGATGGAGGGTGTGTGTGGTGCAAGGGATGCTTGTGAAGCCTCCGTCACAGACTGCCTTCAGTACATTTGCGATGTTGTCCATGACCACACACCCCTTGGTGAAGGCCGTACCTGGTGTGACCCAGTCCCTCACTATGGTGGCCAGGGCTGCTTTGAGGTTCCTTGAGGTGTGGGAACTGTCCATTACTTGTGCCAAGCCCCTGCCCACCCAATACTCTGGGAACCCTAACTTCACCAGAAAGAGTTCCACACTCCTCTGCCATGAGCTCTTGTATGTATCCGATTTCCAATGTTGAATCAGCCCGTGATCACGCGACTTAGATAATTTGGCCCAGAATTTTAGCACTGCAGCCCATGCTGTCATAGACCACCTTTCTTGACCCACTTCCAACCTAATAGCAGAATGCGGGGTGCCATGGGGGACCTTCAAAAGGTTTTGAAAGAAGGGAGCCTGGAGACTATCCAGCCTCCTAGCTCTCAAAGGGAGGAGTGGCAACCAGACTTCCGCCCCATACAGCACCTGCATTCGAATTTTGGCATTCACTATCCTTGTTACAGGGCCCACAGCTCTCCTGTCCGTCCTGCCAAATAACCTCAGCAGCACAAAAATAGCTCCTCGAGCTGATGTCAGAGCGCCTTCCAGATGATTGTTCCATACCCCCGTAGATTGAAAGAGAAGGCCCAGGTAGCAGAAGGATTTAACCTATGATATAACATGCTCTCCTATTTGCCATTTCCCTACCTTACCTGAGCTGGAAAAGACCACTATCTGAGATTTCCTAAAATTAATAGCCAGATCACTCTGACAACAAAAGTCAGAGAAGCACTGTAACTGCCTCCTCAACCCCACATTTGTTTGAGAAAGAATCACGATATCATCCGTATATAGCAGACACCTGACTGAGTGATCTGCTATTTTGGGCGGGAAGTTGGCTGGGACGGCCAACCTAGGCACCACACCATTTATAAATAAATTAAAGAGGGTGGGTGCCAACACGCAATCCCGCATGAACAGGGATGTCCTATGTCAGATGGCCCTCCGGATCCAACTTAACCGCCAGAGAATTATTCCCATGCAGACATCGCACCAGCGAAATTAATCTTGGCTCCATCCCTAAAGCATCTAACCTCCCACGGAGAATTTCCCTGTTTACTAGATCAAAAGCTGATCGGAGGTCTAGGAAAGCCACGTAGAGTTTTCCATTCTTGTTCATATATTTTTCTATAAGATGGTGTAGAATTAAGCAATGCTCTAGGGTGGAACGCCCCCTCTGAAACCCCGCCTGCTCAGGCCACAAAACCTCCTCCTTCTCCATCCAAGCATTCAATCTCAAAAGCAGCCATTTGCCATAAACCTTAGCAATAGTGCATCATAGGCTGATTGGCCTATAATTTACAGGATTACCACTGTCCCCTTTTTTAAAGATGGGTACCACTATGGTCCTGGCCCAAACAGGGGGCAACAACCCCGTAGCATTTATAACTGAGAACAGCTAAGCTAGTCTGGGCACCCACCAATCCAGAGAGCCCTCAAGGAGCTCTATTGGGATCAAGTCTGACCCTGCGGCCTTACCATTTTTGAAAGTACCAATGATTTCTGCTACTTCTGCGGCCAAGACAGGTGGCCACAGAGGGGCCAAAGCGGCATCCAGAACAGCAGGAGGTGAATCACTCCCCGTCCCTGCACCCGCATAGAGAGAGCAGAAATGGGCCACCCAGCCTGCCTCTGGAACAGCGACCCGAGGGGGACCAACCTTCACCCTGTCAACCCTATTTACCAGGCCCCAGAACTTTCTATTGTCATGACTATCTGCCGCAAGGACCAGTTTATCCCAAAAGCTCTTCCAATAAAGGAGTCTCTTTTGCTTAATGGTCTCTTTATACAATTTCTTAACTGCAAAATACTGAGGGAGAATCACCTTCGAGTTAGCCCGCCTGTAATCTTGGTACAGTGCTACTAACTGCCCTCTAAGCTCCCAGCACTCCTGGTCGTACCATGGTTTGGAACAACGTCTACCAGTCCACCGCCTAGAAATACCCGTACCCTTTACAGCTAACAAAGTGCTAAGTTCCTTTACCAAAGAAGAGAAGGAATCAAGAACAAATTGATAAGAGCCCGTACTCCACTCAACTTGAAAAGATGTATAAACAAGACCCACCTCCTCCAATGGAATATGCTCCACCTTAATTGTCCTATGATATGGAGCATTTAAAGGTCCCTGACCCTCTAGTTTATCAGGAGGAGGGCTCGGCCACTGATAGGCCAACTCCAAAGTCAAGGGCAGATGATCGTTCCCTTGGCAGCTGTCAACTTTGAAGCATTTAATCAGGGAGGCTAAGTCAAAGGAGATAGCCACATAGTCCCCCATGCTAGAACCTGCTGACTCCATATGGGTAAACTCCCCATACGGGTCCCCATACCATGTACCATTCAAAATGAACAGGGCAACCTCTGTCAATCATTTGACTAATAGGAGACCTGCAGAATTTACCATCTCATCCTTGGACCTTCTACAACCCTCCCAGCTCTCAGCTAAATGAAACTCACCATAAGGGAGAAATATATCCTCATTAGCACCAATACGGGCGTTAAAATTGCCCATCAAAATTATCTTAGCAGAAGGGTGAGTATCAGTAGCTTCTTTAAGCGCATCCCTGACAGAGGGCCAGAAGGTGGAGCTATAATACTTTGCATTTGTTGGGGGTATATACACATTGGCTAAGATAAATTTATGCCCTCCTAACAAAATGACCACCAGTAACAAACATGGTGGCCTGGAAATGGTTTCCAGCACCTGGTGCTGTAAAGACTTAGCTATAAACCAGGCCAAACCGCCACTCGGCTGTCCCCGACTAAAATGCCGTACCGCCGGTAACGAGTAGCTATCAAAGGATTCCAGAGAAAGCTGCGCAGTAACCCATGTCTCATGTAGGGTTATAAAGTGACAGGTACTGAAAAATGCTAGTGCCTCTGGTTGTCCCGCCAGCCTATCCCAGCCCGCCACATTCCAGGAAGAGATTTTGATAACCTTCTGGCACTGGTTGCGTCAGGCCGGCAGGGTACCCCCGTGGGTATCCCCCCTCTCTGGGCCCTGATCTTTACTATAAATTCCTTCTTAATAATTGCCAATTCCATTTCTACTACATTTGCCCTCTTAACCTGCAGTAGTGGAGGTGAAATTTCCCGATCTGCCTTTTCTGCTTCCTCCATATAGCCCAGTACACCCAAATTCCCCATGTTGGCTAAATCAGAAAAGTTGGAAGAAGCTAAATCCATAGCTTCTATGACTGGTGGAGAAGACAAAGAGACTACCCGGGGGGGGAACACAGACAGGAGCCCCTTGGGATTCCACACAAATGTCATCCATAGGAACCTGGGACATGGCCAACTGTGCTAGCCTCACGTTTATTGGGTCCTTCACTAGGGTGTTATCTGTTGACCCTGTTGGCCTAAAATCTGTAGTGGCCACCCTGGACAGCTTTGATGGGCCAGTTCGGAACCCCCCCTTAGACTTTGGAATTAGAGGATATATAATTGAATTATTTAAAACTTCCCCCAACATAACCCCCCAGGATGCAAATAAATCCGCCCTAGAAAATAAATATGTAACCATCTGACTTGAGCGGAACAAAACTAACATTCTATGACCATCTCCTGTGGAAGGAAGAATCTGGAAGGCCGTATTTGATGGTGAGAAAAGTTATAGGCTAGAATGGCAGAAAAATGATGACAAATATCTGCCTTAGAGTGCCATCTGGGGAGAAAACCATTGGGTAGGGGATGCACCGTCAATGAGAGTGCAGATCTATTTGGAACTAAAGACAAAGGGGGCATACAACCATCCAGCCCCTCTGCCCCCTCCAGGGGGGTATGTTGACTATTGTGGGGGCCCCTGAACACCCTACCCTGCCCGCCCTCATCCTGTCCCAGCATATGTGGCGTATCACACATGGGTACAATGTCCCTTTTAAAGTTGGATACATAATTTACCAGTAACTGCAAATTCTTCCCCTGCTCCACCAAACTAGACCCTATGCCTTCCAACTGTAGATGCAATCTCTTAACTAAATCCACAATTAGAATACATTGATCACCCAATAATTTGTATAAAAGGGTATTGGTCGATAGAGGGTCATTCAGGGGGGGCGTGCTTAGAGGATCTGTCTTTTCAGGACAAGCAAAGCAATTGGAAGTAAAGGAGACCTCCAAACTGTCACGGTCCCTTTGGTGGCATACTCCTGTCTGGGAGCACCGTGGCAATGCAGTACTATGATTGAAATTCGGACCGCACACCACCGGCTCCTTAGCAACAGATGGAAAAAACGAGTTCAGCTTCTTCTGTTTTGGTGAAGGGAGCCCATTGCAACCTATAAGGCAAGATCTTTCACGTTTCCTGGACATAGTAAATGACTAAAAAAAATCAAAGACAAGTGGCCCCTCGCCCCGCCGACGCCCTCCGGCGCGCACCTGACAGTGAGTCGCAGGCAGAGCACCACCTTTTAAGCTCCCGGCGGTGGGGACTCCCTTTACACAGCTGTTGACTCGCCACTTCAGGGGATGTCAGCAAAGAGTCTCTCCCCTCTGTCCCGAGTCACACTGTGCCTCCTTCACCAAAGGCCAGGGGGGGGGCAGCAAAAACCCCTGACAGGAACTGCAGGGTGGGCAAGGGACCCAGCAAAGCCCTCTCTCTCCAGGCAGATCTCCCAACCAACTCCCACTACCCCTGTCTTCCCGCTGAGCAACAGAGCCCTGTGGCATGCCTTGAGGTGCCTCGCCATTGCAGTTGTGCCAAGGTTGGCGAGCACCTGTTCACGCTTCACCAGCTTATTGCACAAAGTGCACTGCACCTCTCTGGGATCATCTGTCCACACCAGCTTAAAATGTTCCCAGACTGAGGATTTCCCCACCCCCCCTCCTGCCTTCTGACCCACCCCGGGTGATGCATTGCTCCCAGTGCTGCAGGGAAGGGGAGAACTTGGTAGCACTGGCGACAGCTCTGGTAAGAGGCTTAGCCATCGCCTGAGTTACAGACATCTCCTCTGCGTCACTAGTGTCTGCCTCTGACTCACTGTTGTTCGCAATCATGGTGATGTCCTGTGAAGGGGAGTACTGGGACCGCGAGGCTAGGCTGCCTATGCCCACTATGCTGCTTGCACTCTCCCTGTGCCCCCCTCTATAGCTGCTAGTACTGCTGTTGCTACTTCTCTCCCTACTGCCATTGCCCAGGGATTGGGCCCCGCCTCTAACAGCCGTGGTGGGATCCACCAGCTCTGGACTGCTGGGGATCACCTCAGCAGTGGGGGAGTTTGGTGGTCCTGGAGGAACATCGGAAGCATCAGCACCTGCTCCAGCAGCCTTAGAAGAGACAGTTGCAGCCTCATTTACTGCAGGCCTTCCAGTGCCCTGCGTGGCAGTGGAGGAGGGCACTGCCAGGAGGTGACGCTGAGCCGCTGAAGCCTGCAGAGTTTGGGATGTGGTGATGTTCTTGGGCTACTGCTACTGCCTGCTGCCACTTCCCTGACAGGGTCCCTTCTGCCTCTGGCACATCTCCATTGCCTCCCCTACGGGCAGCAGACTGGCCTCTCCTTCCCTTCTCCATTTCTCCCTCCAAAATAATGTTTTTATATTTTATTTTATTTTTATTTTTTATTTATTTTTTAAATTTAATATTATATATATCTATCTACACTAAATCTCACTGCTATTAACTATTCTAAATGCTGTGAACTAAATGGATTATCTAATAACTATAAAGGCCTACTCCTATAAAGACTACTAAATCTCTAAACACTATATCTCAGTTAACTCCTACATCTATCTATCTATCTATCTATCTATCTATCTATCTATCTATCTATCTATCTATCTATCTATGTTAGCTGCCCTCTCATACCTACGGCATCTCGGGGCGGCTTACAGCATAAAAACACACAATAAAATTAATCAAAACAATGTTTTAAAAATGAAATCCCACCCCGAAGGTCTGGGCGAACAGCCAGGTCTTGCATGCTTGCCGAAACGCCAACAGACCTGGGGCCAGAAGGACTTCCTCCGGGAGGGAATTCACGAGTCTTGGACCAGCCACTGAGAACGCCCTCTCCATTGTGGCCCCTGCTTTACATGGGGGACCTCCAAAAAGGCACCCCCGGTGGACCGCAGGGATCGCCCTGAGGCGCGGAGGTCGAGGCGGTCCCTAAGGTATGAGGGGCCCAGACCATGTAGGGCTTTATAGATCAACACTAGCACCTTGAATTGGGCTCAGTATGCTATAGGCAGCCAGTGCAGAGTATGGAGCACAGGTGTTATGCGCTCTGCCTTCCTGTCCCCATAAGGAGATGGGCCGCCGTATTCTGCACTAGCTGCAGTCTGAAAACCAGAAAAAAGGGAAGCCCCACGTAGAGCGTGTTGCAGTAGTCTAGCCTCGAGGTGATGAAGGCATGGACAAGAGTGGCCTGATTGGGCCTGGAGAGGTAAGGTCGAAGCCTCCCTACCAGATACAGCTGGAAAAAGGCGGCTTTAGCCACTGCCTCCACCTGCCAATCCAGACAGAGGCCCGATTCCAAAACCACCCCCAGGCTCCGAACCTGAAGAGCGACAGGCGGGCGATTGCCCTCATCAGGGGGGCAAGCACCTCCTCTGCCCTTCCCACCACCATGACTTCTGTCATATCAGGATTGAGCTTCAGTCTGCTCTGCTGCATCCAATCTGCCAAGGCCTCTGAACATTGGGAGAGTAACTAGACAGCAGGACCTGGGTCAGTTGAAAACGAGAGGTGCAGCTGAGTATCATCAGCATATTGGTGACCTGTCTCTAACCGACCCATCTCTAACCTTCCCTTTTTAGGGAAGGTTATTGAGCAGGCAGTGGCGCTCCAGCTCCAGGTGCATCTGGATAGTAGGGGCGGGAAACCGGTAAAATCCGGTATCCGATAATGCTGGTACCGGGCGTACCGGCATTATCGGATTCGACCCGGTAATCCGGTCCTGGGTACCGGATTCCGGGTACCGGATTTTTTGCATTGCAGCCATATAAAAATGGTTGCAATGTAAAAAAACTTCAAGCCCCAAATTAAAAAAAAACAAAACTCCCCGAGTCCAGGCTGCACGGGTGGAAGGGGGGACACCCCCCACCCACCCTGCCCAGCCTGGATTTTTGTTTAAAAACAGACTGAGAG
>QEPC01002298.1:13834-26915 GCA_003113815.1 Sphenodon punctatus | reverse complement strand
GGGGGGGGTTTAGTTCCCCCACCTATTTTTGGTTTTAGATTGTATTTTAACCATGTTTAATATTTTTATAATATTTATGATCGTTTTAATTGATTTTATTGTATTTTAAATGTTTGGAAGCTGCCCCAAGCTGCATGGCAGGAGGGGCGGGGTAAAAATTTATAAAATAAAATAAATAAAATAAATAAATTGCACACTGAACCCTCTCACGATCTCCCCCAGGAGCTGCATATACACATTGAACAACAGTGGAGACAGAATGGAACCCTGCGGAATGCCGCAGGTCAAGGCCCGGGGGCTAGATGTTTCAGCCCCCAGCACCACCCACTGTCTTCTACCTGAGAGGAATGAGCAGAATCATCCAAGGACAGTCCTGTCTAGACCCCCCAAGTCTCGCAGCCATCTCAACAGCAGCCCATGGTCCATGGTATCAAAAGCGGCTGAGAGATCTAGCAGGATGAAAAAGGTCGAACATCCTGCATCCATCTCCCGGTGGAGATCATCCACCAAGGCCACCAATGCTGTCTCAGTACCATAGCTGGGGCAGAACCCAGACTTTAAAGGGTCAAGGAAACCAATGCTGTCCAAACACGCCTGGAACTGCAGTGCCACTGCCTATTCAATAACCTTCCCTAAAAAGGGAATATTAGAGATGGGGTGGTAGCTAGTGAGTGCATCCACATCCAAAGATGGCTTCTTCAGCAGGGGACGCACCACAGCCCCCTGCTGTGGGATATATGGGATGGGGGGAAACACAAAAAACATTGAGAGGGGTATAAAACTAAAATGAAACCTAAATCAATCTAATGCTACTAAAAATAAATAAAATAACAGGGGAAGGGAATCAGGGATGGAATATATAGAGAGAGGGAGAGGGAAAGGACTCAATGTAGGGAGGAAGGAAGATTGAACACAGGGAACACAGGGAGGGGTAAAAACAAAAAATAACACCTAAATCTATCTAATCTAATCTAAATAAATGATAATATGGAGGTAGATGTGTTGGATGGGTGAAATAGGAGGAGGATTGCAATGGATTGAGGAGAACAAAACTTCTGGGAGAGGGAGCCTTCTGAAACGCCTGCTGTTCAGAAACAGTGACTAGCTCAGAAGGTGTTGGCAGGGGTGAGGGCAATGAGTTTTGTTAGTTGCTGCGTCCACCTCACCGCAAGTCCCATTGGCTCCATACAGCCTAGACCGTGGCCAGTCGCAGACTGCAAAGCCAGTGGTCTGAGGAGAAAAGAGATGGTGATTGGGCAGGCTGGCTGCTACTCCAATCCTCTCCACCCCTGGTGCCTGCAAGTCTGCTCCTCAGCTGACCTCCCCACTCCCTGTGCCTGCCTGTGTCAGGCTGTGGTCACATTTCTCCCGCCCGAACCACCTGAACGCAATCCAAACTGACAGAGCTGTTCGGTCGTTTCGTAGTTCGGAATCAGGTTCGATTCAGTCAGTTCAAGTTCGGGTTTGGGTTCAGTCATCTGAACAGGCCGAGTTCGGGAAAAACTCTGAACTTCTGAACTGCGTTTGCCCATCCCTAAACCTTAGGAATAGCGGGAGAAAATAGGAGAGGAGGTGGTCTTTTAAGTATGTAGATCCCAAGCCATTGAGGGCTTCTTAGGTCAAAACTAACACTTTGAATCTTGCCTGGAACATCTGCCTCCACCAGAAGTCAGGTCACTGTTTTCTGCACCTGTTGCCCTAAGTACTTGCAGGGTGTGACCCTTCATGGCTAGGCAGCTCATCCTCTAAGGATGTAGTTAAAAGTAGGGGTGCGCAATTCATTTTCATTTTGTTTAGTTACAGAAAGAAAGAAAGAAAGAAAGAAAGAAAGAAAGAAAGAAAGAAAGAAAGAAAGAAAGAAAGAAAGAAAGAAAGAAAGAAAGAAAACTTATCTCAGTGATCTCATATCACACCATGGCAATGGTGACACAAACACAAGATCCCCTTGGATAGGTCTTTCCATGCTCATGCTTCCAAAAAATCAGGGGCTGGGCCGGGAAGGGCAATGTAATTAATAAAAGACTCTGACACTCCTCCCCTGCAAGGCCACTCAGCCACAATTCCTCTGGGTGCTTCGCAGAGAGATATTTGTGCACTGCTTTGGCTTTGGAGCTTTATTACTCATGCTGCTAACTCTCTCTTTCTCAGGTGTGCTCCCCTGCTGGGGTGATTTATGGAAGTTGACACCCTGACACATGTTGGGGGTGCCAATGTTGCCCTGCTGGGTGATCTCAGGAAGTTGCCACACTGTCACACCTTTGGGTGCCAATGACAAATCCAGTGCCTGCCTGCTGCTCCTCTCTGCTCCCCACTTGCTGCTTCTGCCCAAACGTGTGTCTCTCTCACCTATCTCCTGCACCCCTGGCATATTCTCTGTAAGCTGATGCCCTCACACACTTTGGGGTGCCTACCTATGCAGAAGCCAGTGCCTGCTGCTTCTCTGTCAGTCTGTGTGATGATTGTATGTGTGTGTCTCACTCATTACTTCTGCCCCCCTGAGGAATTCTCTGCAAGTTGAAGCCCAACAGACTTGAGACAGCAAGTCTCCTTTGCCAGTCCCTGCTGCTTCTCAGTGCCTGCCTGCTGTGTGCCAGTTTCTGTCTGATATTCTGTCTCTGGGGGCATTCTGTGCCACTCAAAGACTTTTCAGACTTGGGGCATTACCATCTTGGGGCACTTCTATTCTAGTGCCTGGAGCTTCAATGTCTGGTGCCCGCTGCCTGCCGGTCTCTGCTTTGTCTTCTGCTCACCTGATGCATGCCAGTCTGTCTCTTATATTTTTGCCACCATGGGGCAGTCTGTGCACATTTGGGGGAAGGCAAAGTGTCATAGAAGGACTGTGAAACCACTATTTAAAGGCATGCAAACTCTGCCAAGTGATTCCCATTGATTTCAATTGATATAACGAAAATGACATGCACACCCCTAGCATTACATCCTTTCATTTATCACAGTTGCATGTAACTTTTAGATATTTACTATCAATAGTTACTACATTGCTGTATTTCCTCTTTTGTATTGCCATCTCCTCCCCAGCTCATTCTCCTCTTCTTCTCCCCTCCCGTTCACCACATGTGTGCGGTGGGCGCCTGTGCAAACTTGGCCCATGGTGGGTGGGGTACAAGTGGGCACCTGTGGGAACACGGTGGGTGGTGGGTGGTGGTGCATGCACACAACCCATCCCCCCACCCACTGTGGCCCATTTGAAAAGGGCCTGCGTTCAATAAGCACACACCCCACACCTCTGCTTTGGCCTTATCTCTTCATTTTGTAAACCCAGACCGACCTGGAAGGACCCTGTGACGTTCGAAAGCTTGCATACCTCCACCAACTGGAGTTGGTCCAAGAAAGGATATCACTGTACTACTTTGTCTCCATTGCATATATTTCAAATAAATACTGCTGGACTGGTCAAGATATTGTACTAACCAATCTACCTTGTTATAAAGCAAAAAGAATAAATAAATAAATAAATAAATAAATAAAACCACTTAGATGAGATGTTCTGAGACAGCAATAATGAACTATACATATCACCTACTCCATGGGTACCTTGAATGAACTGAAATAGATTAAATAATTTATTGAAGGAGTGCAGAAGGGTCATTCTTCCTTGCAAGATTGGTGAACAATGAATAAAGCACTTTATTTGCTAGCAGCAGCAGCAGCAGCTGAGCTATCCATAACAAATAACACTACTTATCACTTCACATACAAAAAGCCATCCCATTTTGTAGCTTACAGATGAGGGAACCCACATACATTCTAAAATTTTATTGAGTCATGGGTTGCATCTTTAAAGTTCTAGAATTTTATGAGACATTCAATATTTTTCAGAAGAGTTACTTCAGTAATTTTGTCCCTAAGGACAATTTTCTATAGCTCCATTCCCACCCAAAGTATCCTCTAGGGCTTGACAATTAAGCTTCTTTCTCCCTTATTCCTCTATCACCATCTCTCACAATAAAACATAAGACTTGAAAGATGGTAAAATGCTTAAAATCTAGAATTCATTTCTTTCAAAAAGTCTCTATCTTTTCTCTTTTAACTGTTAAAATGTCATATTTTCATTCTGGCAACAGAATACAAATTAGAGCTTAAAAGACTAACCACAGAAAATATTATATCTGAAAAATTAGGCTACTTCTAATTATTCTGACCAAATCTGATATGAAGAACTGTTAGTTTCCATTTTGTTTATTGATTTTGGCAATTTTGGTTAGTTTGATTACTTCCGTCATTTTAGTTTGGATATTTAACCGCATAATGGAACATCCAAACCAAAATTACTAAAAAATGAAAGTATTCAACCTGAAATCCCTCCCCCACAAGAAATACACAAATTTTGCTTTGAGTACAGATACTTAGGCCATCTTCACATGAGCTGCAGTGGGTGGGGGATGTGTGTGCACTAGAGGCAGGTGGACCTGGGTGTGCGGCCATTCCCATGGATGCACACCCATCTCCACCCACCTCTACCCATCTCCATGCTCAGAGCAACCAGCATTACTCACCCTACCGCACACCCACCCGCTGTGGCATTTGCAAGGGGCACCCCTCCACCTGCACATGTGTGCGAGGGGGGAGGGATGTGAAAAGGGCCTTATCTGGATAATTTAATATCTGAGAATATGGAACGAGCTATTTCTTTCAGCTCTTATATAAATGCATGCATTCCAGTAACATTCCCTCTCCTTTTTGATAGCAAGCAGAGATGGTTACATATTGCAATCTGCTAATTATAATATTCTAATGATCAGACTTTCTGTTTTAAGTGACGGCTTTGGCTAATTTGTTCCTGTGTTCTCCACCCACTGTATCTTTGAATGCTTGGTCCTTTGTTCTTCCATGCAGAAGAAAATTCAGTGATTCTGTTTTCTCCCTCTGCAATCCTTACTCTTGTGCTGCCATGGTTAACTCTCTCCTTGTTATTAATGGCACCCAAGTGAAAATATGGTAGTTCTGTGGCCTGCCTTCTTAATAATGAATAAAGGTGATGCATTGTGTGAAACTGCCTCAATAATTTACAAGGTAATATCAAGCAAAGACTAACTGTAGTGGTCTGCAGAAGATATATGGCACTGAAAAAATGATTTATATGCTGCGTAGATGTTATAATGCTAAATTTAAGCAGTGGGACTTCCAGTCTATTAGAAATGTAAAAGTTTAACACTAAGTATGACTATTTGTTCCCCACTTGTTTTTAAGCTGTAAATTATTTTCTATTTCTTTCCATGGCCCTACATCTTATGAATACAGTACACATTCCTCTGAGAGAGTTTTCTTTTTCCCTTCAGTTCTACTTGAAAAGACAGAGAAAATTTTGTTGTTCGATAAATGGCATTCTTGCCTTTGATTGTAAAGGTCAAAGATACATGTCCCAAATGGAAACCTACATGGTGCCATAACTCCCTCGACATAGCACTGCAAAGGGTTGATGCACTGCAGAAAGTAGCACTAATTCCCCAGATGGAATCACAAATAATTCTCTCTCCCTTGCTGCTTATGCATCAAAGAAAACCACCACTCCTTTCTGAACTATACCACAGCTAATTTCAATGTGGAACAGAAGAAAAGAGGATGACTGGTCTTCAATCTGATCCTTGATGTTCCTGGACAAGAGGAAATCAGTTGTTTAATGGGGTTGCAGAGGTGTAGATCAGAGAAGAATTTTTAAAGTGTTCAGTGGAAAAACATACTCTACAAACACAAATTATTTTATTGTCAATGCCATATGTATGATTAATTCATGGAAATCCTCTCTAGCAACAGAGTACACAAGAATAAAGAGAGTGAGAGCATGCTGTGTGGCATAGTGTAACAGCTACAAACTTGAACCTGGGTCCATGAATATCTAGTAAGGATCTCTGACCTTGCTTCTACCAGGCAGCTGCCTACAAGCCTACACTGGGCTCCGTTGATAGCCATGGGCTCCTCACTGGAGTGATCAGCTAATCTGTGCCCCACTGGCAGTTCTGAGTCATGCCAGGAGGCAACTGGAAGTCTGAGTAATGCTGTGGCTACTCTGCTGTATGACCTGGACCCTGGATTGTGTACCAGATATCCAAATGTGAATATCCTTCCCATTGAAGTTGACTGAATTTATCAGACTGGATATTTGCTCTAGTCCATTGATATAGGTTGTTTGTTTCATTCATTTCATTTAGGCTTGTCAAGTCAAGTCATATTTATTTGGCGTGGCCAAAGGCCATTGCTCATCAAAGTAAAAATAACAGGTCAATCCAGGCTAATGCATAAAAGGAAAAAAATCATGCATTCTAAACTTACAAATGTACAGATTTCCAGAAATCAAGGGGGTACATACCAATACGCCTCGTAAGGCAAATAAATGCCTCAAACAAAGAGGAGAACCATAACTCATAACAAAATACAGTATACAACCGCAACAGAACAAAACAAGACAAAAAACAGAACACAGCAAACCTCCTACAACCCCCTTAGACTCCCTTTGGACTAATAATAATCCCAAGACAAAAGTACATTGAGGGTTGCCATACCCAAGGGACACACTTTTTATCACAAGATCAGCATATAGAAGTATTCCCTATAGCCAGCTCTATACCATACAATTTGTACCCCGAAATTGGAGAAAGTTATTCTTCATCACGGAGGTCTGAAGGAGAAATTTTGCCACTCCTGCAGTAATTTCAGGAGAGAAATCTCCCAGTAAATATTTTTCAAGTTCGAAAGTGGTTCTTCCTGGGAGTTTCCTTAAGAAATCCCCTAAACAGCACTCCCTTAAGGGATCATACAGCGTTAGACTTGTCTGATTTGGTTTTGTTCATTTGGTTTCTTCAGATTGTGGTATCTGATAGTTCAGCTGGTGGCTGAACATCTGAGCCTGGATCTTAGCAGGCTTCTTAAGGAAAACATCTAAGCAGATGTCACTTTTTGTGTTGGTAATACTCTGTTCAGAGCAAACAAGGCAGTGCTTTTTGCAAGAGTTCCAGACATTTCTTGCTCAGTACTGGAAAGATATCAAATATTTATTTTATTTTATTTATTTAATATACTTGTACCCTGCCCCTTCTGACGCTCGGGGTGGTTTACACCAACAGAATATAATACCATAAAATACAATATTAAAACAGGCTAAAATAAGTAATACAATAAAAAAAAAAAAAAAGGGTGCAGAAAATTTCCCCCCCCCCCAAACCTGCCCTTAACCAACTCCAGTACTAAATGTCTGGTGGAAGAGCCACATCTTACATTGATGTCGGAAAGCAAAGAAATCTGGGCTGAGGCAGATACCCACCAGGAGTGAGTTCCAAAGTGCTGGTGTGGCCACCGAGAACGCCCGCCTGTTGGTCACCGTCCTCTTATAGAGTGAAACCTCCAGGAGGGCACCCCACCCGATGACTGCTGAGCCACCCAGGAGCCCAGGAAGTGAGGTGATCCTTCAGATAGCTAGGTCCCAGACCATTTATTTATTTATTATTTATTTATTTATAAAACTTCTACCCCGCCCCTCCTGCACACAGCTCAGGGCGGCTTCCAACAATCTTTAAAATAATGTCAAAACAATTTTAAAAACCATAAACATTATACATAATTAATATACATAGGAAAACAAAACGCTAAAAGTCCAAAAGTAGGTGGGGGAATTTAAACCCACCCTACTCACCCTCCCTCCCAAAGGCCTGGGCGAACAGCCAGGTCTTACAGTTTCTCCAGAATATTAATAGGCTAGCGGCCAGGCGAGCTTCCTCCGGAAGGGAGTTCCACAGCCGCGGCCCCACTACCGAGAATGCCCTCTCCATCGTGGCCCCCCGCTTAACACGGGGGACCTTCAGGAAGGCACCCCCAGCGGACCGCAGGAGCTGCTCTGGGGCGCGAAGGGTGAGGCGGTCCCTAAGGTATGAGGGGCCAAGACCGTGTAGGGCTTTATAGATCATTACCAACACCTTGAACTTGGCTCGGCACGCTATCGGCAGCCAGTGCAGAGCTCGGAGCACAGGTGTAATATGCTCCCGGCGACCCGTCCCTGTAAGAAGACGAGCCGCCGCATTCTGCACCAGCTGCAGCCTCCGAACCAAGAACAAGGGAAGCCCCATGTAGAGCGCGTTACAGTAGTCAAGCCTCGAGGTGACGAAGGCATGGATGAGGGTGGCCAGGTCCGGGCCGGAGACAAACGGACGCAGCCTTCGTACTAGATATAGCTGGCGGAAGGCAGCCTTAGCTACTGCCTCCACCTGCCGCTCCAGACGCAGATCCGTGTCCAATATCACCCCCAGACTCCAAACCTGCAGAGCTACAGGAGGGCGAACCCCCCCAACCAAGGGGGCCACCACCCCCTTCGCTCTCCCCTTTAGGGCTTTATAGGTCAAAACCAGCACCTTGAATTGGGCCCAGAAGACTATAGGCAACCAGCGCAGAGCTTGGAGCACCAGTGTAATGTGGTCTCAGTAACCCGTCCCAGTAAGCAACAAGCTGCTTCATTTTGCACCAGCTACAGCCTCCGGACCATCACCATGGGCAACCCCATGTAGAGTGCATTACAGTAGTCCAACCTCGAGGTGATAGTTGCATGGATGATGGTGATGAGATCAGAGTCTGAGACGTATGGATGAAGCCAATGTAACTGGCAGAAGGCACTCCTAGCCACAATCGACACCTGGAGATCCAGATGCAGCTGCCAATTCAGGAGCACTCCCAGACTTCGTACCTGAGATGTCAACACAGGACAGACCATGTCCATGATGATGACCCCCCCTTCACCCAGATCACCAGTGGTCATCACCTCTGTCTTGTCGGGATTCAGCTTCAATCAGCTAGACCTCATCCAGTCCCCTACAGCTGCCAAACACCAGGAAAGAACCAAGACTGCAGGGCCCTTGTCCGATGAAAAGGAGAGGAACAGCTGGGGGTCATCAGCATATTGATGACAATGCACCCACACCCACACACACATCTATGCACAACCTCACCCAGTGGCTGCATATATACATTGAACAAGTAGGGGGATAGAATGGAATCCTGCAGGATCCCACACTGAAGACACCATGGGGAAAATGTACAGTTCCCTAGGACTACCCGCTGAGATCTATCTGCTAGAAAGGAACTGAACCACTGCAAAACCATCCCGTCCACCCCAGCAAGGTACTGCAGGCGAGTCACCAACTGTGTTTGCTGTGTCAAAGGCCACTGACAGGTCAAGTAGAACCAGCAGGGTTGAATGTCCCTTATCTAGGTCCACTCATAGACTGTCAACCAAGACCACAAGTGAAGTCTCAGTGCCATAACTCAAATGAAAGACTGATTGTGAGGGATCCAGAAAACTGCTGAGGTCCAGATACGCCTGTAGCTGACAGGCCACACCCAATCAATAACCTTTCCTAAAAAGGGGAGATTAGAGACAGGCCAACAGCTCACTGGGGAATCAATGAAGGCAATCCCATGCCCTGCGCACACTGCGAGCATGCTGCACACATGCGTGCAATACACACGCATCTCCATAGAGATTGCATTGTTCCACACGGATTCCATGCGGGATCTGGGCCTATCTCACACAGATCCCACTTTGGATTGTGGCCAATGTCAAGAGATAATTTTTTGAGAAGAGGTTTGACAACCGCCTACTTAAATGAGTCCAGCAGCTTACCCTTCCCAACAGAGGCATTGATAACCCCTGCCAGAAATTCCATTCCATTCCAGTTTTATTTATACCCCGCACTCTCTCAATAATGACTTGAGGCGGCTCACAATATAACAAAAATACATTTCTAGGTTTGTTATCCCATGCAGGGGACCCAGCTCAAAAACAAAATATCCACAATATATCATCAAAATACAAATTTATTACAATCCTCTCCCATAACCCAACTGATGTTCCCAATCCACCACATCTATAACAGAGGACTTGGTTCAGTTATCATTCCTTCTATCCCCTGCTGACACCAGGGAACATTTAGCCAACTCCACCCCTCTCTCACCAGAGGGAGTCAGCTCCACCATCCTCCACATCAGTAAACACTACCACCCCCAGCAAAATACACAAACCCACAGACTCTCCCGCCTCCGCCTCATAGCCTGGCCGAAGGGCACGGCCAAAGGGCCACAGGCCCCCTTGAACGGGCCCCTTTGAACGGGTCCCGGTCAGGCCGGGGGGCCTGAGGAGATGGGAGGGCAGGCCGGGTCTCAGGCAGCGGGCCCTACCGAGCCGCCGCCCCCGACAGCAACGGGATTCCCAGAAGAACCCTCCGGCGGGGTCACGCCAAACTCACCCCCAGGAAGGCCCAGGTCCAGCGCCCATAGAGGAACAGGGGAGGAACCGCCCTGCAATAGGGGCGGAGCGCGCTGACAGCGCTCCACAGCAATCAGTGCCTCAATCCCAGGCCACGCCCCCGGGCTCGCCGCAGCACCACGCGACGGAGCCTCCAGGGCCGGCCCCGCCCTCTGCAATTACGAGACAGTTAGCCATGCCCCTCAGGCCGCCGCCCCGACGCTCCGCTCGCCTGCTGCAGAGGCACGCTGCAGCCCTGCTTATAAGGGAGGACTCAGAGGAGCTCCCTTGCTGGTGATCAGAGCTTTGCCCTGTGAGACTGGCCCTGAGCCCCCTGCAACCTATAGAGTGACTTAGCTACGTGCGAACTACGAGTGAGAGTGCGAGAGTGTACGAGTGTGTGTACGAGAGAGAGAGAGAGAGAGAGAGAGAGACTTGGGCCTCCAGCGTGACTGTGAGTATTGTGTTCCTTCCTTGTTCACTTGGGTGCCCACAGGGAAACTCTAGTGTGCATGCCCTGCCCTCCCCTGCCTTCTTCCCCCCGGGTCTCTTGCACGGTATCCCCACAAGCCTTCACCCCTTGCCCTCGGCCCCGGGCCCAGTGTGCCTGCGTTCCTTGGCCCGTGGGGGCCTTCCCTGGTTGGGAAGCTGCAACGCCTGCGCCCCTATGATGATCTAGGTGGGGAACGGCTAGTCCTTCCTGAACCACCATATAAGAACCTGAGGGGTCCTTTTTCAGGCAACGCTCCTTCCCTACCAGGATCCCCCTGGGCAGAGCGGCCATCCTGGTCCCTGGGCTGCTCCCGTCCCGTGAGGGTCCCACCTCCGCGGAAGCCCAGCCCTCACAGTATCACCAGCATCTATCCCCTGCTCATGGAGCAATTACTTGCTGAAGTTAGGGACTTGACCCACTCCGTGCAATCCTTAGCAATGGAGGTTAAAGACCTCAAAGAGCAACAAGGGCCAGAAACTGCCCAAGTATTGGTGCCGCCACCGCCGGCCCCAGTGGCGGCAGCCGCCATCGCCTTGGCCCCTCGGGAACCCAAGGGACCCACGATTACTAAATTCACCGGGGAGCGCCGGCAATTTCAGGGGTTCCTGGCCTTATGCGAGTTAACCTTTAAGACCCAACCCCGAACCTACGATACGGATGCCCGGAAGGTTGCCTTCATTATCGGGTTACTAGAAGGACATGCCTTAGCATGGGCTACCCCACTACTTACCAGCAATAGCCCTTTTCTGGAGGATTACGAGGGGTTTGTGCGGGAGTTTAAGTTCCTGTATGACTACCCCCACCGAATTCAGGATGCAGAAACCGTAATCACAACCTTGAAGCAAGGAAGGGGCCCCTTGCTGGATTATGTGACAAAATTCCAGCAAGTGGCAGTAGACTTAAACTGGCCTGATAACGTCCTGCGTGTGATGTTTAAGCGCGGATTAAGTGAAGAAATTAAGGACCAGCTGGCCTTTACGACCCTTCCCGAGACTTGGGGGGCATTGGTAACGTTGTCCTTGCAGATTGAGGAACGACTCAACGAAAGGCGTCGTGAATGCCGGAGCGAGACCTACCGAGGCCCCCCACTGCGCCTTGTGGCTACCGGGGGTAGCCGAGGAGAGCCTCCCCGCAACGAAGAGGCTGAGCCCATGCAAGTTGGGGGCGCCCGAGGACCCTTAACGACGGCGGCTCGGTAGGGCCCGCTGCCTGAGACCCGGCCTGCCCCCCCCATCCCAACAGTGGACCACCATCTTGGCAGTGATCGACCATTTCATGAAGATGGCCCACTTCATCGCTTGCCAAGCCCTTCCCACAGCCAAACATACCGCACTGCTACTATTACACAACGTCATTAAGCTACATGGCGTACCCATCGATATTATATCCAACCGGGGAACCCAGTTTACCTCACGGCTCTGGAAGGCATTGTTGAAGGCACTCCAGATCAACCTAAACCTCACGAAAGCGTACCACCCCCAGGCCAATGGACAGGTGGAACGCACCAATCAAACACTGGAGCAATATCTCCGTTGCTATGTTGACCATCTCCAGGACAATTGGTATGACTTACTTCCTTTAGCGGAATTTGTATACAACAATACCCTGAACGCCTCTTTGGGCTCCTCTCCCTTTTTTGTTACGTATGGTTTCCACCCGTGTATTTGTACCCCGGACTTAGATGCCCCCCAAGTACCGCCGCAGGGGCATTAGTAAACCAAATTCGGCAAGCTCAGACGGCAGCTCAAGCACTCCTCCAACAAGCACAGCAACGCTACAAGAAATTTGCAGACCAACACCGGATCCACGCCCCTCGCTTCAATGTGGGGGACCTTGTGTGGGTCGACCGTCGCCATTACCCCTCCACCCGTCCTTCTCTGAAGCTTGACTTTCGTTTCATGGGACCTTTCCCCATTAACCGGCAGGTGAATGAGGTGGCTTATACGGTAACCTTGCCCCCACAGTACAGGATACATCCGACGTTCCACGTTTCCCTACTGAAGGCCGCCAAAGATCATTGCCCCCCCACGGATCCTGACCCCATACCGATCTTGGGATCCGAGGACCCCGAATACGAGGTGCAAGCCATCCTCGATGCCTGAAGATGGCGGGGGCAACTGCAATACCTAGTCAAATGGAAAGGCTACGAGGCGTCCGAAAACTCTTGGGAACCTGTAGCGAACATACATGCCCCCCTGTTACTTCGTCGTTTTCATGCCCATCACCCCGGCAAGCCTGGGCTGGGGCCCTGGCCGCGACGTCGACAGGGGGGTACTGTCAGGCTGGGGGGCCTGAGGAGATGGGGGGGCAGGCCGGGTCTCAGGCAGCGGGCCCTACCGAGCCGC
>QEPC01002296.1:55755-67680 GCA_003113815.1 Sphenodon punctatus | reverse complement strand
CAGGGGGGGCTGGGAGCCAGGACTCCTGGGTTCTCTGGGAGGGGAGTGGGGGCTAGTGGGTTAGAGCAGGGGGGCTGGGAGCCAGGACTCCTGGGTTCTCTGGGAGGGAAGTGGGGGCTAGTAGGTTAGAGCTGGGGGGGCAGGCTGGGAACCAGGACTCCTGGGTTGTCTTCTCCTCATGCGTGATGGGGTCTAACACCTCCTTCCCCACAGGGGCGCATTCTCCGAGGTGTTGTTGGCCCAAGAGCGGGGCTCTCAGCGGCTAGTGGCACTGAAGTGCATCCAGAAGAGGGCGCTCCAGGGCAAGGAGGCGGCGGTGGAGAACGAGATCATTGTGCTCAAGAAGTTAGTGCCCGTTGGGGCGGGGTCGGTCCCTATCAGACCCACCACTATCGCCCCCCCTCCCCGACCGAGGAGTCTCAGCCTTTCCATTCTCTGGCGAGCCCCCACTTTGCCGCTGGATCAGCCGAGACTCCGTTTACCCCCTTGTCCTGTTCCCTGGTCCCACCAGAGCGTACCGGCCTGCCAGCCTAAAGCCGTTACCGCCTGCAGCTCGGCGGAATCTTTGCCGCGTTAATTTTCATGCTTCCGACCCGTCTCAACTGAGCTTCTCCCCAGAATGAAATTCAACAGAGAGAACAATGTCCTTTTGGGGAAGAAACATTCCAAATGCCCAAGTCTAAGGGTTGGGGGGGGGGGGGGGGAAAAAAAAAAAAAAAAAAAAGGACAGGAGCTGAAATGCAATTTTGACAAAATGGAAAATTCAGCTAAGATAAATGTCAAGTTCTGCACCTGGAGAAGAAAAGACGGAGGAACGAGGGGGGGGGGGGGTTCCTGGCTTGGCAGCAGCACGTGTGAGTAGGATCTAGGGACTTGGGTTGATCGCAAACTGAACCTGCGTCAGCCATGGGATGCAGCCTCAAAAATGTCTAATGCGATTCCAGGCGGCATTAACAGAAGTGTTGGCTCCAAGTCAGTGGCGGCGATGCTCACGCAGATGCACTAGTCAATCCCCCCCAAATGGCAGTTTGAGGAATAAGGCACAATCTCCTTTGCAATTGATGAGAGCTCAGTTGTTGTTGTTTTTGTGTGTGTGTGTGTGTGTGTGTGTAAATGTCCACTAATTTGGTAAGCCAGCTGCAGGCGGTGAGCGGGGGCTGGGGAGGTAGAGAGCTTGGGGTCCTGGGCTCAGCTCCCTGCAACCCAAGTGGTTGAGCCCCCCCCGAAAGACCCTTTAAAGTCACTAACTGTAAACTCTTTATACGACTGATATCCTCATTGGGATGGGATCGATGCTCCCCTGCCCTCCTCCCAGGCCGGCCGTGACTTACGTTTCCCCACTTACGGTGCCCTCTGGAACTGCTCCAGTCTGCGAACGGGGGTAACCCTCTCTGTCCCCCATACCTTAGACGCCCCCAAAGGGGCAGCAGTTGTACGAAACTGTTTGTCCGAGGCTCTAACTCAGAATCCCCTCCGGTGGGTTCTCCGGTGTCCGCATCCTGCAAAGCGCGCTGCACGTTTAAGGCTTGGTTCGTTTGTGAATTAAACTTAAGGCCGGGGCAGGATTGGATTAAGAGTGCAATGCAAGAAAGTAGAAAGCTAGCACAAAGCTGCCTTTACACTTTGTGAGTTTCCTAAAGCTAAAACCAGGAAAAGCTATTCGACAGTGGGGCAGGCTGTCGAGGGCGGGGGTGGGCTCTCCTGCGCGGGAAGTTTTCAAACAGACGCCCCCCCCGAATCAGGGATGCTGTCGTTGCAGATTTCCTGCACTGAGAAGCGGGTTGGACTAGATGTCCTCATTTGCCCCTTCCCACTCTAAGATTCTCTAATTCTAATCTTACCCTATTCCGTTATTGGGTATAAATGTCCGTTTCTCAGCCAGATGGGGTGTCTGGCTGCTGCTTCTTGCTTGAAGGGTTCAGAGCTGCTGAAGAATTGAATCTTAGTTTCCCTCTCCATCGTTCCTTTTAAGTTCTCCTGATCACCTCCCCCCCTTTGGGGAATCTCTCCCCTGGATTTTGCCCATCGGTGCTTAATTTACTTGTCGACTGATTCCGTTATCTCTCCCAGGAGACTTTTAAAGTCAGTATCCTGGGCTGACAATCTACTTTGGCATTTATTATCATAATGCACTTTATTATATAGCTCTTGCGTATCAGTGTTTCATTGTAGTTTTATTCCTCTGTTCATTCTGAGTTGATTGACACCAGATATGGCTAGGTAACGCGGACGCAGTGTTCATACCAGAAACATGTGTTATGTGTGTGTGTTGTATGCTGGGTTTCACAAGCCCCATCACACTCCCGACCAAAGCAGAGAGGAGGTACCGGCGCTAGCATTCCTGGTAGCGTTTTGCCAATGAAATGGAGGGTCAAGGGTTGGTTCAAGACTGCTATAGACACAGAAACTGTATGGAAACAGCCGAGAATCCACCCTCTGTTAATGTTTAACACAGTCATGATACATATGGGAGAAGTCCCATATTTAGGCAATTATTGTGTCTCTCTAGCCTCCACGAGGGAGTTAGTAAAGGTAGCTGGTGGTAGCTGTTGTGGTGGAGCTGAGCAAAGGATATTAGAGAAACATGGGTTCAAGGGTCCATCAAGCAAAGGACTAGTAACTGGATGTCAGAGAATCTACCACCCAGAAGGAAAAGCGGATGAGATTGTTTCTCAAAGTTAAATTACAGCTGCAAGAGATCACACTTTTGGCTTGCCATCTCGGCCAGATTTGAACCCCTTGACCTTTCCGTTTCGTCTGCGCTGTTCTACCAGCAGAGCTATAGGCGGAAGGGCTAGCTTGTAGCACTTTAGAAATGCTACGTAGTAGTTATACATAGTAGCTACGTCAGCCAGTGGGGGGAAGAGCTCTACAGAATGCCCAGAAAGTGAAAGCTGTTTGTAAGTGCGCTGTAAGTGCAGCTGCAGTGTGGCTGGGTAGCTAAGCTTTGTGCCTGCTGTTCAAGGGATCATGGGTTGTATTGTGTTTATTTCCTGTTATCTGATGAGTCCTCGGGTCTTTTGAGTTGTGTGTGTGTGTTTGTCTGTGTGTGTAAACGCCCACTCATTCGATAAGCCAGCTGCCCGGACGGGCAGAGGGGGGTATCGAGCCTTGGACCCTGGGCCCAGCCATAACAAAGCAGAGAGCCTGAGTCACCCCTACAGGCTCCTACAGGCAAAGAAGCTGAATGCAAGCATCAGAGAATCCTCCACCTGCCGGGGGGTGGGGTGGGGAAACCCCTTTGTTAAGTGTGTTTTGTTAAGTGTGTACCCAGTTACACCTGTAAGACCTTTGCAAGCAGCTCTCTAGCCTTCTGGGCACTATGTAGCACCCTTCCCCTGCCGGCTGTATGAAACAGAGCAGCGGGTTCTTTCCTCTAGAGCTCTCCTGGTAGGGAAGGGCCACACGGGGTTGATGGGTTGTGGGTTCAAGCCTGGCCTCTGTGGCGAGCTGGAGATGTGCTTTCTTGCATCAAGTAAAGGAACAGTGCCCAAGCATCAGAGAATCCACCACACAAAAGGCTGTACCAATGCTGTTGTTTTCCAAGGTAAAGTTCAAAATACAACTGAATTCTCTTTATACAACCAGCCTGCACGCCGAGAGCAGATAAAAGCACCCAGCCCTGGCTCTGGTAGCTCTGCAGCTTGAGTTTTGCAAAGGGAACGGGAAGGTTGGAGGTTCAAGGCCACTCGAGGCAAAGAAACTGAATGCAAACATCAGAGAATCCACCTCCTGGTGTGTGGGGTTGGGGGAGCCCCTTTGTTAATGCCGTTTGCTTTGTAACCATGAAGGATCAGCTCCTAGTTTCTCAGCTCTGGTTGCATCCTACAGCCATTAGGAGCAATGAGAGCTAAGACGTCATTTGTTAGAAAAGATAACGGGGAGGAAGCACAATGCCACGGGGCATGTTAGAATTCCTGACCCCGACCCGGCAGACACAAAGCGTAGCTACCCGGCCACACTGGTGATGCACCTCTCGCACCCTTACAAACAGCTCTCTAGCTTTCTGGGCACTATGTAGCCTCCTCCCCCTGCTTCTGGAATGGAAAACAGTAGCTATCTCTTTCTTCTGTGGCTCTGCTGGTAGAACAGTGCGGACTACGTTGAGAGGTTGAGGGTTCAAGTGTGGGCTCTCTTGCCAACAAAAGATGTGCTTTCTCGCATCAACTGAAGGAACCGCACCTAAACATCAGAGAATCCACCACTCAGGAGGCAAAGTCAGTATTGTTGTTTCCCAAAGTAAACTCACCTAGACAAGAAATGAGACTGACAGATTAATACGCAGACCAGCTTTGAGCCTCTAGGCACAGCAGTCTCCTGGACCCTGTTCTACCAGCCGAGCTATAGGAGAATCCACTAGATCCCATGATTCATGCAGCCAGTGGGGGAAGGATGTTACGTTTTGCTCAGAAAGCTAGGTAGCTGTTTGCAAGGGGATTGCAGGTGTAGCCGGGTAGCTAAGCTTTGTGGATGCTGTGCTGGGGCCATGGATTTTAATCTGCCCTCTGTCAGTTTCTAAGAAAATAAAGACTCTATTCCTATAGCCCCTAGCAGATGTAGGATGCAAACTGAGCTGTGAAACTAGAAGTGGATCTTTCGTTGTTAAGAACAAGCACTGCTAATAAGAGGCATTTCCACTCTTCTGGGGTGGATTCTCTGACAGTTTTGTTGTCTATAACAGCCTTGAACCTTCAGGCTTCCCATAACTCTACTAACAGAGCAATTGCAGGCTTCCTCTAGCTGCCTGGGTCATGAGGATGGGCCCTGCCTATTGGTCATATGAAGAGTTTGCAGTTAGTGCCTTAGATAATAATAATAATAAATAATAATAATGAATAACAATTGTATTAGTATAGCACCCCCCACCCACCCACATGGCACGCGGTGTGCTATACATTTGACACAAAAGCACAATATAAACAGTTTCAAACAAGTAATTAAAAGAATATTAAACACTGTAAGATAGGGGGGAAGGAAAAAAGGGAGGAGAGAATACATTGAGGGAACCAGCAGCGGTGCTAGGAAATAAATACATTTTCAGGTGCTTTTTAAAGGGGAGGAGGGAGGAACAGAGACGGGACATCTGGCGGGAGCAAGTTTCACACTGAGGGGCCCGCCGCAGCGAAAGCCCGATCGCCTGCCGACTTAAGGCACGATGGCGGGCTCCCCAAACAGCAGGTGGCAGATTCCCATCGGTGTGAGACTCAAGAAAAAGGTTTCAAATATAACACACACACCCCCCCTCTGGGGTGGGTCAGCTGCTCTGTGAAAGCTGGGTCCTAGGCTCTATACCTCTCCCCCAGTCTTTAGCAGCTGGTTTATAAAATGAGTGGGCATTTACACACACACCCCCTCAAGAGCTCATCAGATACCGAGTTGCTACCCTATTGATCTTCCAATTGGGGGCTGTAAGGAGAGTACTACACCTTTGAGTCCCTGACCTATACTTGCAATGGAGGGAGAGTGCTCACCAACTCACTGTTGGTGTTGGAGAGGGTGCATGGGCCTTTCAGTGATGGTGTGCAGGGGGGGAGGGCTTGGACAGACATCAAGCCTGGGACCCCAGGTGCAGCTACCCCCAAGGCAGAGCAGCTGAGCCCTGACCAGAAGGGCTCTTTTAAGATTCGAACAGCAAACCCTTTATACGAACCACGAGGCAATCCTCATCCTCATGACCAAAGCAGATAAGCAGCCCCCACCAGTTGCTCTGGTCGTTCTGCTGGTAGACGTTTGCAAAGGAACTGGGAAGGTTGGTGGGTCCAGGTTGCTGTAGTCAAAGAAACGATGCAAACATCAGAGAATCTACCCACTTAGGGACGGGGAGTGCGGGAAGCCCCTCTGTTAGTGCCTTTTATTTGTAGCAATGAAGAGGCAGCTCCTAGTTTCACATCTTGGGCTGCATCCTACAGCCATTAGTAGCAACGGGAGCTGATATAAGCAATATCTTACATATACGCAGTTGTTCTTTTTTATTAATGGTAACTTTCTAGCCATAGGATAAAGCATAACATTCTCTTCCAACCCTTTCTTAACCCCAGCTACACGACCGGCCTTGACCGCCTCTTCTGGCAACAAATCCCACAACTTCATTGTGCGTTGAGTGCAAACACAATTTTCAGTCTGGCCTGTGGGGTACGCTGAAGGTGCGGTGTTGTTTTGCATTTGTAAGTTTACTTTGGAAAACAATAACATGGGCTTTTCCTTTTGTAGGTGGATTCTCTGATGCTTTGATACTATTCTCCCCCCCCCCACCCCCTTGACACAGCCTTGAATGCAGGGTTTCCCATGATCCTTTGCTCAGCCCTCCCGTTAGCTGCCTTCTGATGACTCAGCCGCGGAGACTAGATTGGTACAAGACTTGCTAACTATTTTCCCATCCCCCGCAGCCGTTGCTGCTAAGCAAACCTGTGTTTCCTTATCATGGCAATCTTTGATTCTGTTTACGTGAAATTCTTGTGCAATTCTTGTGCAATCGCTTGCCCTGGAGCTGGGTTTGTTAACCCCATAAGTGACCTCATTTTTCTTATTGGTTATATGGTATGGGCCATTCCACACGGCTTGCCCCCCCAACCTTGTTGGTTGGTCTCATTACTAGCATGGTATCCCCTGGGTTATCAATTCTGTCTTTGGCTTTCTTGTCATATTTTATCTTTTGGGCCTCTTAGCTGTTGGTCAGGCTTTCCCGGGCCTCCTGTAAACATGGAGCTCACTTTCTGTCTGAACTGCTGGACGTATTTAGTTATAGGTTGTCCTTCAATTTCCTCTGAGTTTTCCCAGGAGACCCTTACTAGATCCAGGGGACCCTGCACATTCCTTCTGAATAGCAATTCAAAGGGAGAGTATCCTGTGGATTCTTGGGGTATTTCCCTATATGCAAATAGGAGGTAAGGCAACAGTTTGTCCCAATTAGTTGCTCCGTTGGTCACAAAGTTAGCTAGCATTTGCTTCAATGTCCCATTGAATCTATCCGCTAACCCATTTGTTTGGGGGTGAGATGGAGCTGCCTTTATGTGCTTCACATCGTATATCTTCCAGAACTGTTGGAAGATATTGGAGAGGAAATTCGTCCCTCTCTCTGTTATGACCTGTTTGGGAAAACCCGCCCTACTGAACATTTCCAGTAATGTGTCTGCTATACTGGGAGTGTCAATTCTCCTCAGGGCTGCAGCTTCAGGATATCTAGTGGCGTAATTTACCGCTACCAGTAAGTATTTTTTCCCAGAGCTGGAGACTTTTCTCATGGGACCTACAATATCCATCCCCACCCTGTAAAAAGGCACTTGGATAATAGGGGCATCTTTTTTGGGTCGTTCCCGTTCTTGTTCCTCTGACCGGAGTTGCACACCTGGCAGAATATTCTAACGTTCCCTTTCATGGCTGGCCGTTCAAAATTTAATTGTAGCCTTTGCAGCGTTCTCTTTGCTCCTAGGCGCCCAGCAAAGGGAGAGGAATGTGCCAGGTTGAGCAAGTCCTCGCTAAACTTTTTTGGCACCACTAGTTTCCTGAGCTGATCCCCTCTCCTCCTATCACTGCCCTGGGGTAGGATCTTCTAAAGTAACCCGTGTTCCCATGAGTATTTCGCCCCCCGGTGATTCAGGTGGGGCTCCCTTATCGACTACTTCCCTGATTCCCCTGTAAAGTCACATCATTTCTCAGTTCTGCTCGGAAATCAGGTTGCGTTGCGGTCAGGTTTTTACTTGCAAATTCTAACCTTCGGTCTCTGTCTTGCTCCTCCCCATGTGGGTCAGAGTTCTCCAGGTCCCCCTTCTGGTCCTGTCCCGGCCACCTCTGCTGGCTGGGCTTGGGACTCAGTTTGGTCCCAAGGTTCAGAGGTTGAGGTTGATGGAGAAAACCCCAATATTTTGTTTTATTCTATAGTACCCTCTGCCATCTTGGACAATATTAAAGAGTTTATAACCTATAGTTACCCCGTCATGCTAGGAATGCTTGCTATACCTTTAATATTAAACAGACTTTGGTTTTCCTCAAATAAATAAGCCCTACCTTTGAAGATTACCTTGTTTACAGGACTGCTTCTTTATACAATGGGTTTCGGCCTAGATTAGACCCTTCTAAACCTTCCTAATTCCTTTTTTATCTGAACTTAGAAGTGAACTGTTCCTTCTCTAAATAATGAGTTTAAGAGGTGCAAGCTGTTTGGGGCTCTCAGAGCCTTGCTGCCCCTCTCCCTCCCTTTCCGGATCGCTCTCCAGCTCCCCGTGTTCCTGGGATTGGGCTTTTTCCACCCTCCCGTTCAACAACCATTTGTTTATAGCATTCCCCGCCAACAGCTTATTCTTTGGGGTTTTGGGGAGCACGGCCACCTTGATTTGTCCCTTCACCCCCTCCCATTCCAACTCCACCTCAGCTGTGGGGGTTTCGGTTTCCTGTCCCACATAGTTAGTGATGNTGATTTGTCCCTTCACCCCCTCCCATTCCAACTCCACCTCAGCTGTGGGGGTTTCGGTTTCCTGTCCCGCATAGTTAGTGATGGAGACCTTGGGGGGGGGGGTGTAACACGATTTCGGGATCAAATTCTCTCTGACCATGACCATGTCAGCCCCATTATCAACTCGGGCATGCCATTTGCTTTGGCTGGTCTAAAGAGGTGTGCGTTGTCTGTGGGTGGTTCGTGGAGTGTGTAACAGATACACACTTCCCCTGTAGGAGTATCTGCCTTCACTGAGGCCAAGTCAGCTTCAATCTTAGGTCTGGTTTGGGCCTCAGTTTTCCTAGGGTTGGGGCAACGTTTTGCGATATGTCCTCTCTGTTGACAGGAATAACAGGTTATGGGATTGGTCTGGGGATTGTGTGCTCTTTGGGGTCTGGGGGATCCCTGCCCCTCCCCCCCAATGCATTTTCATTTGGTTTGTTCAGGGTCTGGTTACCCTTCTCAGAGTTGGGAGGTTTATACCCATTCTGCTTTTGGTAAAACCCTTGTTTGGGCTTTTCCCCCAATATTTGGCTTCCTTTCCCCATAAGCTGAGATAGCATTTGCAGTAAATTGGTCTGCCCTCCTCCCCGCCTCTTTAATATTCCTGATTCTCTGATTAAGCAAGTGTGCTTTTAGGCTGGGGCTACAAACGTTAAGGAACTGTTCCTGCCCCACCAGGCCGATGATCTGGTCCCCGGTCGCATTCCCTCGTGCATCTAACCATTTCACCCCATACTGTTTCAATGTACTACACACATCAGAATAAGACACACCCTCTCCCTTTTTAAAGTTGCGCAATTTCTGGCGAAAGGTTTCTGGGGAGATCCTGTACTCTTCAAGAACGGCGTTTCGGAATTCATCAAAAGTCAGTGCTTGATTTTCCTCTAGTTTTGTGTTGTACAATTTTCTTGCTTTCACTGAGATTTTAAGGAGCAATAACTGTCACGGGTTGGAGGGTCCGCACCCCCACTTTACCGGGTTTGAGTGACTCAGTTTCCCTCGCGCACAGCCCACTTGGATCAGTTTTTCTCTCTGGCTGATTCAATCCTGCAGCAGGGACAACCCCTCTGTCACTCAAGGGCCCGATCCTTCCCGTTTACAGACTCTTTATTCTCTGGGTTCGCGAGAGTTTGAAAACGCAAGTGGCTTGTTGTGTTTCCAATGTTAAGACACAGACACTTCTTAATAAAGATAAGAAGTAAGTTTATTGATTACATAAGCAAGATAGTTGATACAGAGTGGTTACTAGAAATCAAAGGTAAATATAACGCATTCCTGACCTATACTGGTTGAGTTCCTAAATAAGCATCTTACCCTACGAAAGCCCATTTAGGTTCATCTCAGTCCTTGATGTAGGTGACTGGGTTTTACAATCCTGAGTTGCTAGAAAGCAAAGGCATTTCTCTTAGTTCATGGTTCGCTTGGCTCAGCCCTTCCTGGCTGCAAGATGTTGAGTGAGTTCCCAATAGTCACTGCTCCCCAATGGGGTACAATTCTCCTTATATCCTTGGGGTTAAACCCCTCGTATCTTCTCGAGGCTTCTAGAATTCCTTTTGTCCTCTCTGTCAGCTTTCTGTGTCTGCCTGCACGTAGGCAGTGGCTGCCTGCATTAGCATTTCAGTGTCTTTGGCCGTCAGTCTGGGGGCGAATCCACATCTGGCCGATTCCTGGATCTCCCGGTTCTCCGTTCACAGCGCATGAATTGAGTTTTACAGGTCTCAGTTGTAACATTACGTACATGTCGAACCTTTTGCTTTACATATTTATTAGGCTTGCAGCCTACGGGTTGGCCAGCATCACACATGTGTGACCCTATGTCCCTCCTTGACAAAGTCGATCGACAGGTCGTTGGGGATCTGTTCTCGTTGAAATCTGTATTGCGCAGTTGTGAAGAAGTCACCTATGCGTTTTGTATCGTCATACCGAGGAATGAGGGGTGCGTAGTCTCGAATCCTGCTTCTCCTTTCGCTCTCAGCGTTGTCTCCAGAAGGGAGCTGAGGTGTCAGTCCTAGGGCCTTCTGTGTCTTCAGGAGTTCAAGCTGATGCAGCCTCTCTCTCTCTCTCTCCTTCTCTTCCACACGACTTCTTAGCTCTTAGCATCTGCCGTTCTTTCTCCTTTGCCTCCGCTTCCAATTTCATCGGCCGTAGTCTAAGCTCCTGATCCATTTTCAGTTTGACCAGCTCAGTGTCTGCGTTTGAGCCGTGTCCCTGGCTGTCCCCAGGTCTTCCAGCTCCTGGTTGCGGGTTAGGTGGAGGGGGGTTTGGAGGTTTTTTTTTGCAAACCTGCTCCAGTCCCAACCGTGCTCATCTTCTCAAAGTCTTGTATCAGCTGCTTCAGTTGTTGGTTAGTTTGTCCCTCTACTTCAAAGACCTCTCTTTCGGGCTTCCCTGATCAGTGTTGACTTTCTCAGGTGGTGAAAATGCTTTGGGAGCCCTATTTTGATAACTGGCCCTGCCACCCGAAATCAAAATTAAAACAACAAACCTGCACACTCTGATCAAAGATCTGCTTATTCCACCCTTAGAGTCGAGTTCCAGAAAGCGCTGGAAAATCACTCTCTTCAGATTTGGGATTTACTCCCTCCAGAGGATTCCACTCTTGGCTGTCCTCCTATGCTTTTCTACACATTGGTACACAAATCTGAGCATAACCCTTCTCATTGGCCGCCGCTGTCATGGTTTTGGGGATCCACTACCCCACTTTCCTGGGTTGGGTGACTCAATTTCCTTCACTGGCAGCCCACCTGAACCAGTTCTCTCTCTGACTGATTCAGTCCTGCAAGTGGGATAATCCTGTTGTCTCCCAACTTTCCAGAAACTTCCCATTTACACACTGTCTCTCTGGGTTCACCTGTGCTTTCAAGCACAAGTACTCAGATTGTGTCCCCAATGCTAGACAACAGACACTTTCTTAGTGAATAAGAAAGTTTATTGATTGCATAAGCAAAGATAGTTTGACACAGAGTGGCTAATAAAGTAAACAAAATAACACATTCCTAAACTGTACTGCGAGCATCCCTAGTTAAAGTATCTCTTTGTGACAGGGGTGTCAAACACACCTCATGGTGGTACAAGGAAGACGGGTGCCCAGCAGACCATGTAAATGACCACAATGATCATTTCATCCTGAGACTTTGGTCCAGGATGGGGGAGTCACCTAGTAGCCCTTGCTCCTCTCCTGCAGCTGGGCAAAGAATCCAGGCACTTTGCCTCCATTCTCACCCCTCTTTTTCTTCCAGGATCCAACATGCAAACATTGTGGCCCTGGAGGATATTTACGAGAGTCCCACACACCTCTACCTGACCATGCAGCTGTGAGTAGTGGCCCCTCGAACACAGAATCTGGTGTAGGCAATCCGTAGTGGGGGCAGGAGTGTCTGTCTGTGCCAGGACTCCTGGGTTCTCTGGGAGGGGAGTGGGGGCTAGTGGGTTAGAGCAGGGGGGACTGGGAACCAGGACTCCTGGGTTCTCTGGGATGGGAGGGGGGCTAG
>QEPC01002296.1:0-14536 GCA_003113815.1 Sphenodon punctatus | reverse complement strand
GGTTGCATTCACATCAGAAAAGATTACACACTAGTTAAAACCAGTACGATGTTGCTTTCACACTGCTGTTAAGTGCGGATTTATTGAAAACGGACAGCAAAAAGGTAGGTTTGAGTAGCTTTTCAACACGCATTGCTTTAGTGCGATATTGACTCCATTTAATCGAATTTAAGTGTTCAGACAGGCATGAAACATTCGTTTTTTTTTAAAAATCGCACAAATCAGAACATCTGAATCCCCCCTAGGTTGAGAAGAGGGAACAGGTCTGGCTTCCTCCTGGGAGAACTTTGGAATGGGATCGAGAAAGCTCTAGCGGTTGCTGGCTCCAGTCTGGTCTTGGGCCAAAGGCCCCTGGTTTGGGGTGGAAAGGGGGGCTGAGTCTTTTCAAAGGATCCAGATTCTTTTCCCCTCTGGCAATTGCAGGCTCCAATCTGGCGAGGGACAAGGCTCAGCTAAGCACTATACTGGGTGCCCCTGGCTGGTGCAACGTGAGGGAGGCACTCCCATCTTCTTAACAAAGGGCTGTCCCAGCTTACTGTACGCCCCTGAAGATCCATAAGAACATAAGAAGTGCCCGACTGGGTCAGACCAAGGGTCCATCTAGCCCAGCATCCTGTCTCCGACAGTGGCCAATCACAGTGGCTTGGGGGAAGCCCCCAACAGCTCACGATGGGGGATCCATTCCCTGTGGTTTCCCCCCAGCTCCCGTCACGTTCCCTGATCCTGTCTGGCTAATAGCTGCTAATGGACCGATCTTCCAGAAACTTGTCCAAACCTCTTTTAAACTCAGCTCGAGTACTGGCCCTCACCGCAGCCTCTGTCAGGAGATTCCACAACCCAATTATACGCTGAGTGAACAGATATTTTATTTGTTTTAAACTTGCCCCCCGTGAGTTTCATGGAGTGTCCCCTAGTTCTAACACTAGCCGAGAGGGTCAATAACGGCTCCTTGTTTGTTAGTTCCACCCCACTCATGATTTTATAGACCTCTAGCCTATCTCCTCTCAGCTGTCTCTTCTCCAAACTGAAGAGCCCCAACCTACCAAGCCTCTCCTCCTACGGGAGCCCTTCCATGCCCTTGATCATTTTTGTTGCCCTTCTCTGCACCTTTTCTAGTTCAGCGATGTCTTTTTTGAGATGAGGCGACCAGAACTGCACACAATATTCCAGATGAGGTCGCACCATTGATTTGTATAGAGGCATTATGACATCCTCCGTTTTATTCTCTCTATCCCTATGCTCGTTCCTGTCTGAGATGGATCCATTTATGAAACAAGTCCAGGTCTCGGCAAAGAGATGGCCCACATGACAGATGGTTTCAAACCAGGGGAGACTAGAGAATCTTTCCTTGTGGCAGAATCTTTCCTTGTGGCAGCGCGTGCTGAACCTCGACTGGGCTGGAAAAGATGGATGATGAATTCAGCAGAGACCTTGGCTCTCCACGAATCCTGCAAGATTCACTCCATCCCCGTCTCTACATTTGGTTAGGAAATCTTTGCAGGGAGCTTGGTTCCCCTCCCGGTCTAAATTTAGAGACAGCACATATATTATCCCTTTGGTATCTGCTTCCCACACTGCTGAGTGATTTGAATAGTGAAAAAAAAAAATATATAGGTTGGGAGAAGTTGGAGGGGGGTGGGGTTTGGAAGGGGGGAGGAAAAACCCAAGGTGGTTCAGATGCTGGTTGCGGTTAAGAAAGAACAAGAAGACTCAGAGCAGGGCCGGGGAGTCGAGGATACCGCTTTTGGGGTCTACTGGATCCTCGGAGGGTGTGAGCTGCTATGGGTAATTTGCGCCCGTCGCCGAGGGCTGCCTCGTCTGCCCCTACGCGGCATGGTACGAAACGCCTCCGCACCGTATGTGCTGCTGGCGGGGACGGGAAGAAAGGGAGTCTGGGGTTCCAGTTCTGGAGAGGGGACTTGGTGCTCTGCTCAAAGCTTTCTTGTGAGTCACCGCAGGCATTTTGTGACTCAGCCCTGGTACGATGGGAATGAAAATCCTTTGATCAGAGGCTGTCTCACCGGCGGGCTCCGAGGCCACGTCTTGAACGGCCGGGCACTGGCCTTGGGTTCGTTTATGCCAAGTATGAGAGCTCCGTGGTGTGAGACGGACTCAGTCACAGTGACTCTGTCCATAAGCAAAGGACCAATGGATGTTTGTAGTGGATCGCATTGCACCTGTTGCTCTGATGGAACCTGGACCAAAGAAGTTCTGGTCCCTGTTCCACCGGAGACCCGGATTGGCAGCCCCTGCGGAAATGCAGACCCGCTCCCACAGAATGATCCATTTTTTTTCGAAAACGATTTCCTTTTTCTAAAATTGTTTCCTGTTATTTCAGGCCTCGGGGTGCTCTGGCTGGTCCCGGTCTCTACTTGTCGCTCTTGGTGGGATTTCTCCGTGGCGGTGGTTGGGGTGTGGCCAGACGAGAGCTGGACCAGATGACCCTTAGTCTATTTTGGTTGTAGACCAGTGTGACGGGGCTCTGATCTTGGTTGCTCTGCATCTGATGAGATGGGGACCCAGTCCCAACTGCAGTCTCTCTGGGTCTTCACAGCACCAAGCCTCAATCTCAGTTGCCCCATAGATAGGTGTCAGGGGACTGCGATCTTGGATACTTTATGTCTATGCAGCATTGGGTCGCCTTAATCTGGGCTAATTTGTGTCTGGGTAGCATCTGGGACGAGGAAGTCTCAATCTTCGGAACTTTGTGTCTGTTGGAGTTGAGGTGACCATCTTTCCATGGAGGACGCAGAATGAGAATTGCAGGGCAGATGTCAATCTAATCGAACGCTGTGCTGGAGACACTCATCGCACAGCAAGCTTTTTTCTCTCTCTCTCCCACACGCTCCTTCACAAAGAGCACACGGTCATTGACGGCTGGTGATTCATAAGCATGGGGAACGAGGGGGAGGGAGGGGTACACTTCAGCTGCTTCTCCACGGGCACGCACAAAAGTGAGGTGGCAAAGGAGTAGGAAAACGTGCTCTGTGCCTGAGCAAAAGGGTGGGGAAGGGGAATCCGGATGCACGGTTGGTAACTTTAATTCTGAAAGCGCCCAGACTTGTACTGAAGGGGGATCACTTGTGGGACGCCCGGTTTCAAGATGGCGCAGGTACGGGCAAAGTTCCCAAGCCCGAGGGCTGTGCTCCAAAATGTTCGTATCGATGAGAGCCACAAGACGCTTTCTCTCCGAGGTCCCCCGATCTCAGGGACCGGGCGGAATGGCTTCCCCTGACTCCCTGTCAAAGCCCCAGCTCCCAGACAGTCTAGGGGTGTGTGTGTCAGGAAGAGCAATTGCAGATTAAACCTACTGTCCCTGACCCCCTGGCCCTCAGTGGTGGAAATGGTGGCTCAGAGTCTCTTGCTTCTGAAGGAAGGCACATCCGAGCCCTATGCACCTCCTGAGCCACCGTTGCCGGCTCTGGTCCAGAGGCATCCTACCTGGGAGCAGAAGTTTGGGCAAGTTGGCCCCTGAAGTCCCTTCCAGGTCTACGATTCTAAGAACAAGACAGCGGGACAACTTTGTAAGTTTGTCAGGGCGTCCCACCAAATGCAGGACAGGGTGGTCAGTCGACACGCAACGGAGCCTGCCTTTCAGCTGGCGCTACCGTAACCTTTCGCGGTGTGATCCCCTCAAACAGCTCTGCAATCTTCCCCCAATCTGCCCTTGCTGTCTTTCGGGCTGGTCTGCTTTTCGCCAGAACCTTTGGCTGTTGTTGGAAGCGATCTGACACTGAGCGAAGTGGCTATAAATAGAAAAGGGAGAAAAAAATCAATAACTCGGGAGGCCAGACTTAATGCACACTCAAAACCGCGGGCTCCTGAAAGCCTCCCGTCCCGGATTACACGCGTTTCGCCCCCTCCGCCTGCCTGCATCTCAGCTTACATTCACAGCCCCTTGCTACCAACCGAATGTCTGCCCTCCCTCCCCCCAACAGATAGAGTTTGCTTTTGATCACTAGAAGTGTGCATTTTTCTTTCTTTTTTAACAAAACAAAACATGGCCCTTTCCGATGCCCAAAACAGCTGTTTGGGAGACTCTCCAATTTCATTTTAAAATTGGAATGCAACTCTCATGGTTGTGGGGAAAAAGCTGAATAAAATATGTTCACGAACAGCACGAAAAAACCAGAATGAAAATCTCAACAGCCCCAAACATCTTGTGTTTTGAACATCTCCCAATCGATGGTCCATCATCGTACAATTAACTCAAGGAACTTGTTGCCAGAAGAGGCTGTGAATGCCAATAAACATAGCTGGGTTTAAACAAGGATTTGGACAAGTTCTCAGAGGTCCATAAATGGCTATTAGTCAAGTTGGTCGGGGGAATGTAACTGCTGCCTGTCAGAAGCTGGGATCATTCCAGTATGATCTGTTGGGCACTTCTGTATCTCTTTACATTTCCTGTAGCTTGGTCACGTGATACATCTCTGATTTGGGTTTTACAGTTCTCCATTGTAACATTACATACATGTGGAACCTTTTGCATTACATATTTACCAGACTTGTAGTCTACATATAGTCCCGTGTTACCCGTGTGTGACCCTATGTTTCTCCGTGACAACTTCTTTGAAGCTTCCTCTGTTGGGAGACAGGATGTCGGGCTTCATGAACTACTGGTCTGACCCAGTGTGGCACTTTATGTTATGTTCTTAGCAAGTTGGTTGGACAATGAAGCCTCTGGTTGGTGGAAGTGAACCACAAGGAATGAATCACTTCACATATCTGCTCTGGTTTATGGACCCTTCTCTGGTGCTGGTCACTATCAAGAGGGGATATAGGTCTGACTCAGTATGGCAGCTCTTGTGTGAGCCAATTTCATTATTTTTGTGGGGGTTACGCATTCATGCAGTCCGAGGCCTTGGAACTGGAGCTACCGCCACCAAATGTTGGTAGCAACTACTGCTAGCTAGCTTTGACAGCCTCTCCCTTGATGCTCATTTGAGTGCAGAGTCCGAGTTTGAGGAGGCCTGTTCTTTTCCGGTTTGTTTGGGCTGACTTCACTTCGTCTTGCCCACCGAGGCAGAGGCTGTGCTTGGAACGGCGGCGGTTGTCAATGCCTCCCTTTGGGAGGGCAGGCCACCCCGACAGCGCCAGAGCAGCAGCTGCCTGTCCCCTGCTCAAGAAACCATCTCTTGATGTTGACAACTGGCTCAGCTACTGCCCTGTCTCCAGTCTAACTTTCCCTTTTTAGGGAAGGTTATTGAATGAGTGGTTATCTCACGGCTCCAGGCACATCTTGATGCCTGTTGGAGTCCTAGATCCAGGTCAGTCAGTTTTTCATCCTGGGCACGGCACTGAAACGGCACTGGTGGCCTTGGTTGACAATCTCTGCTTGGAAACTGACAAGGGACGTTGCACCCTGTTGATTTCGGTAGATCTTGCGGCGGCCTTCGATACAGTTGACCCATGGGCAGGGCACTAATTCGCCCGTGGAATTTTGTTAAAATTCCGTGGGAGTCTGTGGGCCTGATTCTGAAGGTCCTTACCCCCACCACGCTGGTTTTGCCCGCCTACCTCGTTCCCCTCTGACCCAGGCAACTTACCGGTGGCAGCAGCCGGGGGAAGCTCGACGGCAGGAGGATTTTCTCTGGGTGGGCGGTGGCAACCTGCTCTTTCTGAAGATCCAGGGGCTCTGGAGTGCCTGTTACTGCCGCCACCTCCCCCCACCCCCCGACACCGGGGCTCATAAGCAACTGCGGCACACTTAAAGCCTGGAGTTTGGGCACACGTGCATCATCTTTTCTCCCTGGAGGCATGCTGGGAGTTGTAGTTCAGCATGCCGGTGTGCATGCGGCATGCGCCCAAACTCCAGGCTTTAAGGTCACTGGCTGCGGCAACTAACTCAGAGGCTCCTGCCGCAGCTGCTTCTGAACCCTGGTGTTTGGGGATGATGGTGGCAGGCACTTCAGGGCCTTGGAACTTCAGAAAGAATGGGTTGCTACCGCCCGGGAAGTTCCTCCTGCCACTGCTGCTGCTCTGGGCCAGGGTGGGGTGGGGGTGCACCAAGGCCGGGGGGGTGGGGCATCAGTGCATGCAAGCCACTGATTGGCTCTTGTGTAGTGGTGTCACCCATCACTCACTGCACACGATGTCCGATTGGCTTGTATGCAGTGATTGACGGGTGACATCACAGCGCAAAAGCTTTGCACTTGCTGCGGGAAATGTTTCGGTTCCGCGCAGAATCAGCAAATCGTGGTGATGGCGTTTCTCACAGGGCCCTGACCATGGAGTTTCGTCGATGCAGTGCCTGGCTGTCATTGGGGACTGGATGCAGGTGAGCCGATTCAAGCTGAATCCAGACAAGACGGAGGGGATGATGGCTGGCCAGCTGTGGGACCTGGGGGGCACAGGGACTCGGTATGAAATAAGAATAGAAAATATTCTTGCAACCCTGGAAAGATTTTGTGAGACCTCGGCATGGTAGGAGCCAGTGTGGTGTAATGGCTAAATGCGTAGTACTTGGACCGCAAGGTAGTGGGTTCAAGTCTCATCTTAGCCAGAAACGCACTGGCTGACCGTGGGCCAGTCACAACATCCTCTCAGCCTAACCTACCTCACAGGGTTGTTGTGAGGATTGAAAGTTGTGTTATATGTAAAAGCGTTCCAACGGCCATGGCAGTTTTGATACTACTTTCAAATTTACATGCAACAACAACATAGGAAAGCATAAAATCCCATTCCTTGTTGTTTTACTATCCGAAGAACAAAAAAAGTTAGTCGCTGACTTACATAGCAAACCCACTGATGCACACCTCTATTTAAATTGGAACTCCTGCCATCCTAAACATACCAAAAATCAATGACAGCTGCAGTTTGGCACTCAGGATCAAATGCATTTGCAACAACAATACTGATTATCTCAAAAGAAGCAAAGAATTAAAAGAACATCTCCTAAAACGTGGATGCCCTTCTCACATAATTGATTACAACATACAACGAGCATCTGTTTTGCCCAGGTTACCTTTTGTTCTGAAAAAACATCACCTACAACACATTCCTTTTGTTGTAGACTATCATCCTGCATCACCTAATTACAAGCTGGCCATCAAAGAAAGCTACCCCTTGATTGCCAATTCAGAACATCTCAAAAAAGTAATCAGCACACGCCCGGTCATTGCTTTTCGACAATCATCCAATCTATGCAAGCTACTAGTCAGAGCCAAACTCACACCAACTGTTGACAATCCTGGCTCACATCCCTGCTCATCTAACCGATGCATCACCTGCATCTTATCTTAGAAAAACAACCACCTTCAAGAGCACAACTACCCACAAGACCTGCCTCATCAGGCAGAATCTCACCTGTAAAACCAGCAACGTTATTTACATCATTCAGTGCAAACACTCAGGTTGCCACAGACAATATGTTGGTAAAACCACCACAGATCTGCGCACCCGTTTTAGGAATCACAAACCCGTTTTAGGAAACACCTACCAAACTCTGTGATGCTGGATAAAAGGGAGAACGTCTGGATCTATAGACTTAACACCTTAACACTGCTGTCACAAGGGAGATACTGGGCTACATGTAGACTACAGGTCTAACAAATATGTAAACATAAAGGTTAAACATGTATGTAATGTAAAAGCTGAGAACTGGAAACTCACTTCATGTAATCATGTAATGTAAAAGCTGAGAACTGGAAACTCACTTCATGCAATGGACAAAGATATGCCGGATGTGGATTCAGAAAAGCCTAACACCTCTGCAAGTGCCAGACAGAAACATTGAGTTGCAAATGAACCTTTTCCTGCAGATGTGACTGGGAGCACAGAGTTCCCCCAGGCGGGAAAGTGGAACAAAAAACTTTGGAAGATATAAAGGTGGGAGATCTGTGCTATCAAGGAACAATCGGAATTCAGTTCAACCTCTGACTCGCAGAGTCTCGGATTGCAGCTGGGGGGGCAGAAACCTGCCAGTCAGTCTGCTGAAGCAATGGACTGAGAGAAGGAACTTTGCTTTCTGACCAACTTAAGGACTGGTGCCCAGCCTTGCCACATCTGGCTGAGAAGGAACTTTCTGTAGGGTAAGATTTTAACCGAGGACTTACTCAGTACAGATTAGGATGCGTTATGTATTTTTGTTTTATTAGCTACTCTGTGTTCAAACTATCTTTGCTTATGTAATCAATAAACTTTCTTCTTTACTAAGAAGTGCTTTCCATTGACTTACATTGGGGAACACAATCTGAGAAACTTGAGCCCTCAAGCTCTTGCAAACCCAGAGAGAGAAAGAGTCTATGAACGGGGAGTCTCTGGGAGTTTGGGAGACCAAAGTATTGTCCCCTTTGCAGGACTGAACCAGCCAGAGAGAGAACTGGTTCAGACGGGCTGCAAGTGAGGGAAACTGAGTCACCCAGCCCAGAAAAGTGGGGTAGGGGACCCCCAACCCCTGGCAACCTCATGGCCTCAATTTGGAAGATAATAGTTAAGAAGAGTTTGCCGTCTGCTTTTTTGCCACTTCTGCAGGAGTTACCTAGCTAGCCTGGGAATTTTCAGACCACAGTATCCGTCTGTCTGTCACCTGTCTCTGGGCACCATTTGAAACCCAGTCTGCTACTGATGAAGGCGGAAGCTGAAACGTCCAGCTTCAGCTTTTTAATCTTTCCATCTACCTCTGTTTATCAATCTACATCTACAAAAAAAAGTAGTATTAAATTATTGATTGACTGGGATCCAGAGCTTCCTTGAGAGTAGTGCTGTTCAATTGCTTCCCAAGTATCTCTCTCTCTCTCGCTCTGAAATAATAATAAAATAAATTGTTCTCCAGCTCCTTTCTGGAAGGCTTTTAAATATCTGAAAGCAGTTACGGCGTCCCCCTTTTTATGTTCTCTTCTGAAGGCTAAACATACTTGGGTAAAAAGAGAAACAGAGGGTTTGCCAACATTTAGAGGGCGGGGGGGGGGAAAGACTTGAGTTAGCCAGGGACATACAGGGTTAATCCTCATTGTTCTGATGAACAAATACTCCCATGTAGTTATGGTTTTTGCTTCTACTTTGGAATTATTCACCAACAAGCGCGCGCTAAACAGACGTTATTCTGGAGTAGGCGGTGAACTACGTACTCCAGAAAAAAAATGAGGCCTAAATGACCAGGGCCACACAAATCAGAAGGGCCAGCTCCTCCCCTGTGCGCCTCCGTGATCCCTCTGGTCGGCTGGGAGCATCCTCTTGTAGGGCGTGCAGAGAGAGGCAGTCTCGGCGGTTGTGAAACTCCCTTCTCCCGGAGCTTCGTCAAAGCCTGAGCATTTTCCGGAGGCAGCCTAAGACTTTTCTTTCTGGACAAGCACGTTTGGTCGGCGGGAAAAGGGATTCGTAGGGGATTTTGGGGTGTGCTTTTCATTTTTATACGTTTTTACACTGTAAAACACATTCGCTTATTCACAGCAGGAATAAGAGACTCAGGATTCCCTATCATCTCCTGTTCCTTTGTTTCTGGCTCTGATGGACATTAAGAACAGCCTTAGCTCTGGTGAAAGAGAGAAGAGAACAGCAGCCACTAAAGTGCTGTGTCCTGTGGTAACTTCCCAGTCCCTGGAGTTTCCGATTTGCATTTAGCATTCTGCTCCCTTCGCCGCTGAGCCAGGGTGACTTCAAGGATCTTTGATACCCGAGATGTTTAAAAGCTACTTGACGTTCCTTAATGGGGTCTGATTGATTCCTGGGCTGTGTGTGGGTTTTTTTCAGACCTTTCTGGGTTGTTTTTTTTTTTGGCTGCTGCCTGGCCGCAGAGACTTATGCCAAGCGATCAGCTGTCCTCCTCCCCACCCCACTCTCCCAAAAACGTTTTCCATCGCAAAAGCGATGTGAATGGAAACCATGGCGACGGGAAATGGGGGAGGCTGCAAGGATCAAGAGCAGAGCTTATTTCTGGGGCTTCTGTGTTGGTTAGTCAGCAACATGTTGCTTTGTGGCGAAGTGTTAGTGCATCAGGATTGCAAGGGAGCTGCCAGATGGTGAACAGGATGGAATCGTGTAGGGAAGTTTTTCAGGCACACGCGCATGCATGCGGACAACACCCACCCTTCTGCCGGATCTGTCGATGCCCCTCAGTCCCAATCCTCTGTCATTCCAGATAGATTCCTTGGCGCAGGACGGCAGCTGAACATCCCCTGAAGACTAAGCGAAGAAAGTGAATTGGCCACTTTGCATTCACAAATTTAAGTCGGGCATTTCGTTTACCGAAAGGAATAACTCAGTTATGAGGCACGGTGGTTGAATGGTTAAGGCACCATCCCTGAAAGCATTGGGTTCAAGTCCTGCTTGGTCTCACGCGGGATCGTGTGGCAAAACGCCAGCAGGGGGCGCTATACAACTGAGCAACCCACCTCGCTGTGTTTCTCCAAATCTCTGACCAGGGGGTCCCCACAGCTGGCAAACCCCCGAAAACCCTTGGTATTCCGCTGCCACCACCCGAGTGTTTCCCAGCGGGCATTCACACCACTCAGGAAATGTGAACCCCAAAAGGCATAGGCCTCGAAGCTTCCCAAGAGCACTCCCCCTTTCCTGGGACTCTTTTCCCGGGATTTCCTCCCCCTGCGTTGGAGGCCGATCCCCAGAGTTGCCCACGGGAGGCTTCCCTGGGTCCCAAAGCTGTTGGCTTCTAGCCAAAAAGGTAATTTCCCCCTCTTTAGTAGCTTGGCCTGGTTACCTGGCCTAAGGAGACGTTTAAGGGTCAGCCAATAACACACACACACACACACCCAGTAGGGTAAAAAGTTTGAGCAATGCAAGTCAGTCCTTTGGACGCGGTAGTCCGTTTGGAACACGTCTCTCTACAATTGGATCCGAGGTAGCAGGCAGACTAGCAAAATACTCACACAGGACGGTTCTGATCCGATCTCCATAGGGGGATGTTTTTCTTCTGGGGTTCAAGTTCTATTCCTGGCAAGGCCAGAGTTAGAGTCACTGCCAAGCCATCCGGTCCGTGTGTGTCTCAGGCGGGAGAGGTCACGAGTGTAGCGGAGTGTGCCAGAGAGAGAGAAAAGCCCCCCCGGCTCAGTCCTTTTTAAAAGTTCCCTTCCCCTCCCTGGGCTTCATTCGGGCGGCTCACCTTGCCAGAGGTAGATTTTCCCCCTGACCAGTCCGAGCCAATCCGGTTTCTGCCTCCTTAGGAAATTCCTTAGGAATTTCAGGAATGTGGGGTCCTACCCAGGTGCTGGATTTAAGAGGCCTAGCGCTCAGTTAAGCCTGACTTGGATTCAGGCAGGGTGTCTTTGCCAGTGTCCGCGGCATTTTGCCACAGATGGCACCTCCAGTCCACCCAACGGTGAATGGGTTGGGGAAGTCAAAGGTGGTTGGATGCGGTGCTGGGCACATCACTTTCCTGAGCACTGTAGGTCACAGAAACGGGTATGCCTTAGCCACACCAGCCTGATGGAATGCATGGCTTGGAGTGGACTTTGACCTGATCAGCTCAGTTCAAATCTGTGGGCATTGCAAAACTTGCCAAAGCTATTACCTTGGGTTTTTGGCGCTCAGGGGCATAGCTAGATTGGGATGGGCCCTGGTGCGGAAGATGGAATTGGACCGTCTTCCAGCAGTAGGGAATGCACAGCTGTACCACGGACCATGCATTTTTGGTTTTTATGATGTCTGTATGTGTGAACGCACACTGCTGTTTGCTTCACCGCTAGTTTTTTTGCCTTCCCCTGCAGCATGACGTGGCTCGCTTGTTTGAGACACCTGGATTTTTGTTTTACAAAAGTCACCCATACCCAATATCTGAGGGCTTAAATCATTATATCCTGTTCCCTGCTATTTCAGGCATCGAATACTCCGGTCACTCCCAATCCCCATGTCACGGAGGAACATAAGGTCGCACACGTGTAACACAGACCTACATGTAGACTACAAGTCTGGTAAATATGTAAAGCAAAAGGTTCCACATGTATGTAATGTTATAACTGAGAACTGTAAAACTCAAATTAGGGCTGTAACGCATGACTAAGCTACAGGAAATGCAAAGAGATACAAAGAATGTGTATTTGAGCAAACTTGCCAGACAGACCTGTGGAGATGCAAAACAGCCATCCTGTTTGCCAAGGCGGGAAACCCGATACAAAGAAGGACAAGGGTACTTAAGCCAGTTTTGCTGTCCCTTGCCCAGAGCCATCTTGAGCATCTGCATACGAAAAGCCTGCCAGCAAGTCAGGCTGGAGATCATGAACGGAGAGGGATGAATTGCTTTCTACCAACTAAGAAACCAGCGCCCAGTCGCTTACATTAAGGGCTGAGAGGAACCAGAACTTATGGACCTTTGTAGGGTAAGATGCTGATTCAGGAACTCAACCAGTATAGATCAGGAATGCGTTCTATTTACCTTTGATTTCTAGTAACCACTCTGTATCAACTCTCTTGCTTATGTAATCAATAAACTTGCTTCTTATCTTTATGAAGAAGTGTCTGTGTCTAACATTGGGACACAAGTGAGCAACAAGAGCCCTCAAACTCTTGCAAACCCAGAGTGTAAAGAGTCTGTAAACAGGAAGGATCGGGCCCTTGAGTGACAGAGGATTTGTCCCTGCGGCAGACTTGAATTAGCCAGAGAGAGAAACTAATTCAAGGGGGCTGCGCGCAAGGGAAACTGCATCACTGAAACCCGGTAAAGTGGGGGTGCGGACCTTTAACCCGTGACACCCCACTTGTTGCAGATTTTTTTGCTATAGGCTCCGTTTCTTGTTACGGTCTGGTATGTTTGATTCACTCTGAACATTGGTGTTGCAAATAGGCTGTCTGCTGACCCGCAACTGTTGTGAGTGCACCCGTCTGTTTCCACTCTGCAGTCTTCCAAGGGACCATAGAGACATGGATATTTGTGATGGGACTTTGCAAAGACACTCTAGCTTCTTCTGGTCTCCATGGTGGCTACGAAATGCCCCCAGAAGATCACGTCTTCGGATACAGCTACATCGCCTGCTACTGGGAGGAAGGTTGGAAGGGGGGCTTCATTCCAACGGCTACACCCAGGTATAGAAGGAATGCACCATGTTTGAAAACGTATTTCCCTGCCCAGCATGGTTTGAGGTAGTCAGCTACGAGCACTTGCTAGCCACACCAGCTGTGTTTGGAAAGGCTTTATCCATTACAAGCCACAGAGAACACACGCCAGCAAGCTGCCTCTTGGAGAGACTAAGTTGTTCATCAAGCTGTGGGGGAATGAGAAAATTCAGGAGTCACTGGAACAGAACTACTGGAATATGACCATTTTCGAGTGGCTTCTCAATCAGATGACTATTTGGAGTTTCAACAGAGACACGGGCGGCGAGGCCAGTGTTGTCCGAGATCAGAAGGCTTGCGTTGGGCGTACAAGAAGGTCCCTTTGCTGCTGTACTAGCTGTCTCTGAATGTCCATGTCATGGGAGGCAGTCTCAAGGTATCACCACCTCCCTCTGGCGTTGATCACCTCCACTGACCGACAGAGTGCAGTGTAAGTTCCCCAAGCTGAAAGGCGGTGGAGGCAGCTTGGCTGCGGAGGAAGGAAATGAATGCTAGGAACGGATGTGAAGCTCCTGCTTCCCCTCTCCAAGCTATGGATGTGGATATACAGGATATAGGGTGTACCGTGCAAGCATGGCAGAATTCAGTGCGCTCTGGGTTCTTTTGTAGTGATAGAATATAGTTTTATTGATATCTTATGTTCTCCTGGTCTGGACAAAGGAAGCCAGACCTAACTTTGGTCAAGCAAAGGCAAAGAGGAGAGAGGGCAGGCCTGAGATTTGAGACTCAACATGTGGCTAAGGCACCATCAGCATACTGGCAAAGGGACAAAGGCATAGCCAGACACTTAACACATGCTTCGCAAACAGCTCATGAGGGACATTTGCAACTCTGGGTGATTTCAGACGTGCCGGGGCCACCACCGCCAACAGACTGTCTGACGTCACCATGACATGGCATCTTGCTAACTGTACTCCAGAATTGTATAATCATAATTATTATAAGCATTTATATATAGCGCCAGAAATGTACCTGGCGCTTTACAGAGAATAAAATAGATACTGTCACGAAGGAACATCGAGCCGCACAGGTGTGAGACTGGCCTAAACGTAGGCTACAAGCCTAGTAAATATGTAAAGCTGGAGCTCAAACATGGATGTAATGTTGAGAACGGACAGCTCAGTTCATGTAATTATTAGGTGCTGTTAACTGACAGTCGGGAAAGTGCAGGAAGTGTAGGCAATTTAAAGAATGTGTATTTGGGAAGCCTAGCCAGACAGAAACCCATCTGCTTGCAAATGAAGCTTCCCATTTACCTGAGTTGCCTACGTGAAAAAACACACAAGCTCATGAGCGGGAAAACTCAGAGAGACCAATAAAATGTATTTAAAGAGAGACAAGACAATGGAGAGGACAGAGCCATCTTGAGCATTCTCATCTGCATCCTGGATCCTGCCAGCTAGCAAGGCTGGAAGACACGCACAGAGACCAGGACTTTGATTTCTAACCTTAAGAACTGGAGCCTGGCCAACATCACCAACTGGCCGTGTGTGCACTGATTCTATGGACCTTTGTAGCATAATAGTCCATAAAT
>QEPC01002293.1:855763-868085 GCA_003113815.1 Sphenodon punctatus | reverse complement strand
CCCCCCCCCCCAAAGGCAGAGCGCCCGGCATGAAAGGCAGAGCACGCAGCCCCCCCATGAAAGGCAAAGCACTCAGTCGCCGCCCCCCGGCATGAAAGGCAGAGCGCGCAGCAGGCAAACTTATCTGAGTCCCCGAGGCTGGAGAGGAGGAGGCGGCAGCAGCTAAGGGAGGCAAATGGCTGAGGCAAACTTTTTTTCTTGGATCATGCAAGCCGCTGATTGGCTTGTGGCCTCAACAAAGCAAGCCCCTGATTGGCTCACCGGTGAGCCAATCAGGGGCTTGCTTTATTGCTCACTGCCCGTGAGTTAAAGGAAGCCCCTGATTCACCGGCAGTGAAAGGGAAATCCACGGGGATTTCCCTGGTTTCTGTGCTAATCCTGCCTAAGGCAGGATTCTGTGCAAAAACCGCGAATTGTGGCAGCGCGTTTTTCTCGGGGCCCTGCCCATAAGCTGCACCCAAGCAAGAAGCACAGGTCTGGAACAGGGCGGTACCCCCAAGCTGGGATCAGAATCAGACTCTCACCTGTGCATGGACTATCGCAGTCATTAGTTAGGTGTGCAGTCAGCCAGGTGATGGTTAACTGGTGCCTTCACACAGCACGTCAACACTGCAAAGGCTCTCGTGTGGTGCCTGAAGCCAGCACGGCCATCTGTTTGAGAACCATGGAGCGAGAACAGCTAGCTGCCCTCCATTTCCTCCTCACCACCGCTGAGGTGTGCAATAGAGAGATCCAGGTAGTGCAAGCCGTCTGCTCTGCCTGGCAGGAGGCCATCATCTGCTGCCTCACAACGCATTTTCCGATGTCCCACTGCCTTGTCTTCAGGATTTCTGGCATCCTTTGTGCACAGCTGGAGAGGGAGTAGATGACCATGAGGACCTCCATCCCCATGGAGCAGTGTGTGGCCATCGCCATCCAGACGCTCGCCACTCTGGACTCCTGCCGCTCTATTGCCCAGCAGTTAGGCATAGGAACACCCACCATGGGTCCCATCCTGCTCAGGTTCTGCAAGGCCATTGAGGCCCTGCTATTTTACAGCGTGGTGCAACTCATCAACTCAAAGCAGATGATGGAAGACTTCCAGGTGGTGGTGGTGGTGTTCTCCCATTGCGTCGGGGTGATTGATGGCATCCACATCACCATCATCTGCCCACCCCACAGCTGAGATGAGTGCATCAACCAGCTGGGGTACCACTCCATGGCCCTGCAGCAGTTGTGGGCAATTGTGGCCAACCATGGCACCCACATCCTTCAGCAGTCCCCCTTCTTCACCAGGACGTATAGGGGAGACTTCGGGCCCAACGTCATCTCCACCATTGAGGGGGTGCCCATGAAATCCATCATCCTGGGGGACCTGACCTCCCCCCTGGTGCCATGGTTCAAGTTCAAGTTTATTAAGTTCAAGTTTATTAAGGCACTGGATCCCACCCTGGCCAAAGGTGCTATGGTTCATGAAGGCCTACCCTGTGGCCCGCACCCTGGAAGCAACCTGCTTCAACAGGCAGCTGACTGCCTCCAGGTGTGTGGTGGAACAGGTGTTCAGGGTGCTAAAGCAACATTGGCAACATTACCTTTCTGACCACTCCTTCAATGTATCTCTTCCTAACTCCTCCCCCTCCTCCTCCCTACCCTTCTCAGTCAGGGTTCCCCAAGGCTCTGTCCTTGACCCTCTCCTCTTCTCTAGCTACACCCAATCCTTAGGCAAACTCATTGCCTCCCACAGTTTCCAATACCACCTATACGCTGACAACACTCAACTCTATCTCTCCACTCCTTCCCTCTCCCCCTCTGTTCAAGCTCGTCTCACCAACTGTCTCTCCAATATCTCCACCTGGATGTCTCAAATGCCAACTCAAACTGAACATGACGAAAACTGAACTCCTTATCTTCCCTCTCAATCCTTTCTCTCCCTCTTCCCTATAAATTGCCATTGACGGGGTCTCCATCCTCCCTGTCCCTCAACCCGTAGTTTGGGCTTCATCTTCGACTCGCACCTCACCTTCAAACCCTACATTGACTCTGTGGCCAAATGCTTCTCCCTCCGATTCTCCCTCCACAACATTGCTAGGATCCGCCCTTTCCTGTCTGTCTCCTCTGCCAAAACTCTCATCGACGACCTAGTCATCTCACACCTTGACTATTGTAACCTCCTCCTCGCTGGCCTTCCCCGCTCTCACCTTTCCTCCCTCATCTCTGTTCAAAACTCTGCTGCCAGGGTCATCCACCTAGCCCGTCGCTTTGACCATGTGCAGCCTCTCCTCTCCTCCCTCCACTGGCTCCCCCTTCCTGAGCGTATTCGGCACAAGCTCTTCGTTTTCATCTACAAAGCCCTTCACAACCTTGCTCCCCCCTACCTCTCTGCCCCGATCTCCCTCCGAACCCCTGTTTGAGCACTTCGCTCCTCTTCCATCCCCTCCCTCACCCTCCCACACCTCCCCTGCTCCCCCAACTGCCTTCGTCCCTTCTCCCACGCTGCCCTGCACACCTGGAACTCCCTGCCTGCTCTTGTCCACCTTGCCCTCACCCTCCATACATTCAAGTCTCTCCTCAAAACCCACCTCTTTCACTCCGCCCTTCCTAACTCCTGCTAATCATCCCCACCCAGGATTATCCCCTATCTCTTATCTGCAAACTCCTATTTTACTGTAACCAAGCCAAGAACATGTACCTGAGTTCTCGCATTCTCATGAATGTTGCATCCCTTGTCTCTCCTTCTGTTCCCCCTTCCCTGTCTCCCCTCCCCCTGTCTTTAGATTGTGAGCTCTCGGGCAGGGACCATGTCTATATTATTCTCTGTAAAGCGCCAGGTACATCGCTGGCGCTATGTTAAAGCTTATAATAATATTAATAATAATTAATAATACATCATGAGGAGGATCTACTACAAGGTGGAGATGGCCCCAGTGATGGTCACAGCTGCCTGCATCCTGCATAAATTCATTGAGACTCCCATAACTTTGGGAGAGGGGAAGAAGAGGGAGGGGGAGTCCTGTTTTCTCAGGCCTCTCTGGAGACAGGGCTCTCCTCTGCCCGGGGCCCCACCTGGAGTGGAGATGATCTTCCTCTTCCCCAGGGATCAGGCAGCTTGGTGCAGAGGCTGAATGCCGCCTAGGGGAGCCCGGAGATCCAGCTCCCCTACCAGGATCTGTGCACTAACCAAGTGTACTTTGGGGGTGGAGGTGTTACTCCTGGGCTGGAAAAGTGCTCTGAGTAGTTGCTGGGGAAATAGTGCTGGATGAAGCAGTGCTTGCTCTTGGCTGGACCCTCAAGCGACTTGAACTGGCTCTTGATGCCATTAGTTTATCTGTGGATCAGGTGGAGAAAGCTGGATTCCCGCCTACCTGAAAGCACCAGGGGTAGCAGCAGAAACACCCAAGGGCAACCAGTGCCCTGAGCCACTTGAGTGTGTGGGAATGGGCCACTCGATGCAGGTGGTGTGGCAGAGGGGGGGGGCCGGAATGCCATTGCCCCTCTGAGCTGGAGAAGGTAATGCAGGAGCACCCTGCCTTGCCTGGTTCCTGCCGCTCCCACTGCTTCAGGGGTTGGGGCCAAGGCGGAGTTGCTACTTTTGTCCCCCCTCCCCCCACTGTCCCAGTTCCTCGGGTGGTTGGGGTAGGTGGTGGGTCCCCACCAGTCCCTTCAGCTCCCGCTGCTCAAAGGGTATAGTAAATGGAGGGTCTCCTCCATTCATCTTTGCTGTCCCAGTCCTTCCCCCCCTCTGAGAGAAGGGTAATGTGTATTCATTCAGAGACAAGGTTTTGAGGACAGCCAGGGGTAAGGGAAAGTGCATGGATGTTTTTCATATGTGCCTTCAATTGGGCTGGGGACAACAGGACATCCAAGTACTAGGTGTGTGTGTGTGTGTGTGTGTGTATTGGGGGAGCACGGTTGATGGATACAGGATCTGCACTAGCAGACAAGAGTCTCGCGGCAGCCAGAGGTGAGGAGCAGTGTGTATATGGGCAACAGATAGCCAGATGCTGGAAGGGTGTATATGGAGGGCCAAGGGGTAGGGAGCAGTGTATTTATGGTGAGGCGGTGATCCGGGGGTATATATGGAGGAGAAGGCTGAGAGATGGGTGATCTGTATTCAGGGACAAGATTTGGAGACAGCAGCTGCCTGAGAGGGGAGCGATAAATGAATGAGAAATGGTGGTTACAGTGGAGACAGGGATCAAGTACATATTAATACTTGAGCAGGGAGAAGCTTGCTGTTCCCAGCTTCAGTGTTGCCCCCAATTTGCACAGGAAGAGTATTGGGGCTGAAAGACCAAAGCGAAGTGTGGATGCATGGAGCCTAAGTTGAAAGGGAGCACAATATGTGATACTATATGTCTTTACTGTGTGGGAGGATGATCTTTAAACACATATGTTGGCTGCAGTACAACTATTACTCTGCCCTCCTTCAGCAATGGCACCAACAGGGATTGACTCTGAAGCCACCTGTCTTGGTCGACCACAGTGAACATGCACTGGGCCAGAGCCATCTCTGGGGATCCATGAGAAATTAAGAATATAAGAAATGCTATACTGGGTCAGACCAATGGTCCATTGAGCCCAGCACCTGTCTCCAACAGTGGTCAATCTCAGTGATCTGGAAGAAGTACCCAACAGGTCACAATGGGGCGATCCATTCCCTGTTGTTCACTCCCAGCTCCCAACAGTAAGAAGTTACATTCTGCAAACCTACCTGGCTAATAGCTGCTAATTCTTAAGGATGTTGGTCCATGAAGTTTGTAATCAGCTGCTTTAGGCCATCCAGCCTGGCTGTGGGCAGTGTGTACTCAGCAAACTGTTATTTGTGTGTTTCCCAAGAAACTTGACCCTGGGGAGCTCTTTGCTGGCTGTCACAGGCTGTAACTACAAGCATTGGACACTTGCAGCATCATGGTTAGAAAGCAGGGGAGAAGGGAATGCATTCCCAGCTCCAAGTAGCTCTTCCAACAGCACCACTGCCAAACAGCAGAGCTAAGGGGACCCCTTCTCTCTGCCCTAACACCCGCGAGCCAGTCCCAACCTCCCCTCTATTTACTCTTTGCCTGGAATCAAACTATTACAGCCATTGTTAATTAACTGTTGGATGTCCATTCTTCACAGGTGTTGTCTCCTCAAACGACACTAATATAAATCAATGGATTGAGTAAATCATGGGATAGCATTTCTCCCCTCTTATTGGCTGTGTACAACCATGGCTGGCCAAATACCACAGTGATGGTTGCCACCAAAGAGCAATGATGCAAAACATAGAGCAAGAAGGATGCTCTTCCCACAACCCTCAGATAAAGATGTAAAGATGGGAAGGGGACCGAGGGACACATACCTCCTGAATTTGGGGTACAGTACAGGGAACAAACCCCTGCTTAATTCCAGGCCTCTATGGTGCCTGGTATGTAAGGTGGCCAAGCCCCTAGCCTTTAGGGGGTTAGTCTGACCCTCCCCATGCACTGAGGAAGAGGCAAGACCCTGCTAAGGCCCCAAATCCTATGCTGATGAGAGCAGACTAGCTTCACAGGGAGACGGGAAAGGCTTTGTTCTCTTCTGCTACCCCAGAAAGCTTGGTACCTTCCATCTTGTTAGCAGGGAGGCAGGTCAGCCTTGGTTCATTCCCCTGGGCCATGAGGCCCAGCCAGGTGCCCATTAGGGCTGGTTGTTGTTCTTGATGCTACTCCTTGCCACGCTCTCTCTCTCTTCCTCCCTGACCGGTTCAGTGGGCCTGTCATTACCAGCTTTCCCCAGCCGCCTGTCAGGGCCTGCCGGCCGCAGTGTTGCCTGAGGCTCTTAAATAACAAACAAGTCCCCGTGATGACTTGGCCTTTCACCACCTTTGTTAGCGAGAAGCAGCGTGTTAGGCCCATGCGTTCTGCTGGTTGTGAGGCAGTGAAAGCGGCTCAGCAAAATAGCCTTAAATGCACCCAATTAGAGTGGAGGTGTCACTGGGGGGTGAGAGATAGCTACCCCAGGTATGGGAGAGTGGCACAGGCTGTGAGAAACCCAGGCTTTTCTGAATGTCAGGGTAGGGGGTTCCCTTAGTCATTACCCCATGACTCTGTAGTTGGGGCACTACTGGTTCCTGTGGAGATACATTCAGGTCCTGTAAATAGGCCAATTTTCCAGACGTCCCTCAAAGTAAATTGTTGAGGCCACAAATGCAGCTTAAATTCCCCCTTTTCCAGGAGAGATTTATTCACATCAACAACTGGAACAAACACACCAGAGTGTCTAGCCCAGAGCTCTGATTCCCAGTGCCCTCCTTCTCTAGAGGATGCAGCTGCTGTTTGATGCTCCAGCCCCTATGCACTTCTCTCAGGCTGCTGCCCCCTAAAGCCACACCCCAAAAGTCACAACCCCCAAGCCATCGTGCGCACATGCATATCACAATTAACTGCTATGCACTATTGCGTGTGCACACGCACCATTGCTCTCTAGGGTCTACATTCCCTAGCATGCTCCAGAGAGAAAAGATGACGGTGACAATGTGAGCATACACATTAGCACATAGCAGCAAACTATGCTATTGCGTGTGCTCATGATGGGGTGATTGTTGCAGCAGTGAAGTGGGTTTTGAACCCCTGGGGTGGGCTTCTACGGGTGGGTTCTCCCTCCACCCCAGCTGTGGGCGGTGCAGGAGTCAAGGTGGTGCTACTGTGGCAGGGTGAAGGAGGTGTGGCGGCATGGCCACTCTGAGAAGTCTCCCAGGTGCAGTGCTGTGGGACCGCTTTTAGACGAGCGGATCGCCGTAGCGCAACCCGCTTGCGCGATGTTTCAAAATCCTGCGACGCAGGATTACACATGACAGCGGTCGGGGATCATGCGCATGGGAGGCGGTAGTGCATGATTTGCCGACCACGAATTAAATACCCCGATTGCGAGGTATTTAATTCGCGGTCGGCAAATCATGCGCTAGCGTCTCCCATGAGCATGCTCCCCGACCACTGTCATGTGTAATCCTGCGTCGCGGGATTTTGAAACATCACGCGAGTGGGTTTGCGCGATAGCGACCCACTTGGCTGAAAGCGGCCCCAGTCCTCTCTCCCTGGACCCCTGCCACCCTTCAGAATCTGCCGCCCTAGGTCCATGCCTCTTGGACCAGTCCTTAAGTCCAGCCCTGATGTTGGGAGTTGGGGCTGAAGGAGAGCTAAACAAGGTCTTATCTCACTTGTCCCAAGTAAAACCTGGAACTGGCACTTCTGCACCCACAAGCATTCCCTGGCTTGGCCTGCCAGTGCAGGAACTGGCAAAGGTGTTCACATTTATGACACACAGTATCCCTACAGGGAAGCTGAGGCTAGGAATGACACACCATTCAAGAGAACATCAGTTTGGTAATGACCATGCTGTGTGCCCCTATAGCCAGTGGCAGAACATCAGCTCTACCAAGAGACTGGTAGAGTCCGCTGGCCCCCTTATGGAACCACCCCTTTCTCCCCCAACCCCTCAAAAGGCCTTGTGCCAGGGTCACTGTCTTCCCATTACTGGCTCCTACTGGGACTGGTTTTCAGCCTATTGGCTTCCCCAGTCCTGTCCTAGCTCCATCAGATACACTCTCCTTGCAGCTGGTCAGACAGTATATGGGCCGTGGCCCATGTACTGCTTGCTCCTCACACTCCCTGTCCTTTCTCCAATAGTGAAAACCTCAGTCTCTAGGAGCAAACAGTGCCTGCCCAAGTGCAGGGGAGGGATGAAGGAGGGAAGGACAGGCAATGTGTGCTTTTGGAAGGTAGAGGACATGGCTAAGGGGGGTGGGGCTTGGGCCTCCCATGGTTATGCCCCTGCTGCACCCATCCTCAGTTCTGTGATAGCCCCACTCCCCTCCTTCTTGCCTTTCCCTCCTCAACAGGAAGCAAAATGCCTTCATGCTTCCTCAGGCTGTGGATTAAAATTTCTGGAATGGGTCCCTCCAGGAATATTACTCCTTCTCTCCTCTGCCCAGTCTCCTCTAAAGTTTCTTATCAGGGCCACAGAGGGGCCAACCCTTTCAAAGGCTTATACCGCAAAAGGAAGGCTCAGCCCAGCATCTCTATTTAATGGTTGCATTTGAGCGCGGGCCGTAATGTCTCCAGTCAAGCATAAATGTCCAGGCCCCAAAGAGTTAACACTGCAGCTCAGCCATTAGCATTCTCGCTAATAATCCCAAATACCATCCGCTGCCAGGCTGTCACTTTCATTAGCACCGTGAAAATGAGCCCTTCAAAAGGAACAAGCTGGGGGAGGGGGAAAGGCTGAGGGGCCAAACATGCAATTTTCCATCCGATTGACAGACATTAAATCGCCTTCCAGTGACGTCAAAAGGTCTCCTTAGCATCCATTAAGAACTCCTGTTCCCCCTTGCTCCCCTGCCCAGGTGGGGGAGAGCACCCCCTTTCATCCAACTAGGTGGATAGCGCCTTGCAGCCGAGTGGAAGCTGAGTCTTCCCACTCCCCAGGATGTGTGTTGGGGAGCGCGCTGGCTGGTGCCCCGAGCAGCTGCATTTGGGGAGGTGTGTGAGGCTGCTGTCACATCAAATCAGCATCCTAGCCCCAGTGCGGTGACTCGATTAAGTCCTTAGCCGCAGAACCAGTTTAAGGAGTCAGTGATTCACTCCACCAGCTTGGCAGGACCAATCGCCACACAGGTCACTAACAAGGCACTGCCATCTCCCAGGGATACTGCTGTTCATAAAGAAACATCTCTGCGCCCCTTCCTTCCCTGGTCCAATGCGAACTGGGCCTTGGCCTCATGCAAAGTCAGGGAGGAGAGGATGAAGTCTTCTTGGACAAGCTGGGCCTCACCAGTAGAACAGCCCTTTGAGTCAAGGGGTTTAAATATGGGGGAAGAGCAGAGGGGACGTGCCTCCCTAATTTGGCAGCTGAAGGGGGAAGTCACCTCCTCAGTTTCAACTCCCCACAAGTCCCACAGAAGCAGCCATGCCACCACCAGGGAAGTCAGAGAGGGACTGAAATCAAATTAAGGGTCAGCATTTGAATTTCCTGTCAGCACGACAAATGGGTAGAGCTGCCTCCATTTTGAGAGGGGTCAGAGGGTGGAACTTTGGGAGATCAAGGGGTCAGAGCTATCCCTAACCCTTGTGTTTTTATTTGATTGACTGGGGTCTCAACCCCCCACTGTACTTGGATGACACATGGATTTGGCTGTGTGTTTAGCAGTGGCTAAAGGAGCAGAGCAGCCAGCACTGGAGAGCAAGAGGGCCTCTGGGTACTATCCATAGACAGGGCCCTGATTCTCCCGTGGAACTTTTTTCAAAATTCCATGGGACTTTGAAAGCCCAATTCTGCAGGCCCCAGCAACCACCCCCCATCCTCAACCTAGTTGACTTTGACCCAGGACCTTGGCCAACTCACCCTGTCCTGCTCGGCAGTGGGGGAAACATTGCAGCAGCAGAAACCAATGTGTAGCAGGTGGAAGCAGCAAGAACCCTGAGCACTCGGGGCTCTTTCCCCCACTGCCAAGCAGGCCGGGGTGAGTTGGCTGAGTTCTCCCCCTTTCCTAGCCTGCTGAGGCCCATGGCCAACTCGCTCCAGCCCACTCAGCAGCGGGGGAAACATTGCAGTGGCAGCAGGAACCATGGTGCAGCAGGTGGCAGCAACAGGAACCCTGTGTGCTCGAGGTTCCTGCTGAATCAGGGTTCCTGCTGCTGCCTGCAGTGCTTCTGCCACTGCCAAGTGGGCTGGGGTGAGTTGGCCTGATTGTCCCACCCCAGCCTGCTGGGGCCCATGGCCAACTCACCCTTGTACGCTCAGCAGTGGGGAAAACATTGTAGCAGCAGCAGCAGGAACCCCGAACTCTCAGGGCTCCTGCAGAATCAGAGTTCCTGCTGTCACTGCCACATGCAATGCTTTCCCCACTGCCGAGCCGGCCGGGGTGACTTGGGCAGGTTACCCTTCACAACCTGCTGGCACCCATGGCCAACTCACCCTGGCCCGCTCATCAGTGGGGGGGAGGGGGGAAGCATTGCAGCAGCAACAGCAGGAACCCCAGTGCAACAGCAAGAAGCCTGATAATATGGTGATTACTTTTGCCAGGCAACATCATGGCACACAAGCCTCTGATTGGCTTGCAAGGGGTGATGTCACCCATCAACAGTCATCACATGCACTCCTCTGATTGACTTGCACATGGTGATTGATGGGTGACATCACCACACGTGAGACAATCAGAGGCTTGTGTGTCATGTCACCTGGCAAGGGAAATTCACTGTGGCCCAGATTCTGCACAAAACCCACGACTCACAGTAGCATGTTTTACGTGGGGTCCTGTCCATAGAGCAGGGGAGAAGCTGGGAGAGGAGAGGCACTCAGGGCAGAAATCCTGGGTTGGGGATGCAGGAGTCTTCCCTCAGGCATGGACTCCCTGAGCAAGTTGCTGAGAGCTTCAGATTTCTGAAGTACACTGCTCCCTGCCACTGGGCATCTTGGCATTCTGCTTCCTCAGCTGAACAATGGGGATAGCAAGCCCCTCTGTCCTCCTCTTTGGGTTTGCAGGCTCTTTGGGTCAAGGACTATGGGTGTTAACTAGGGCTCATCCAAATAATAATGCTGCCAATGCCATCTTTGAAACTGGCCAAGCATGCTCAGAAAAAGTCATTCAGGCCCTTCTGAGCATGCCCAATGGTGTGGGGTTTTTTAAATTTTCAAACTTACCAGCCAGGAAGAGTTCACGCATCAGTGCTGGACCGCTCCAAAAGGTAAGTGTCACAAGAGAGGGGGGAAAGGAGGGGGGAACGACAGGGATTGGGATCCAATCAAGCAGGAACAACAGAGAAGGGAGCAAGGGGCCCACGTATATGGAGCGGCTACCTCTATAAAGGGAATTTCTCTCGAAGACTATAACGTCCCTCAGGGTAGAGTGTGGGCTTTCCCCCGTTCTTAGAGGGCAACCCTTTTCATCATTGGGACGCAAGGAGAGGTAGCCAAATGCCCCTGAGACCCAAGGATATACAGGAGGAGAGGGGAAGCGACAGGCACTCAGGGATCCTGGGCACCGTGCAAACAGAAGTGAAGGGGAGGGGCAGGAGAAGGAAGGGGCCCAAGGGAAGGGGAGAGGGGGGGAGATGATAAGGAATGCAAGGGAGGAGGGAGAGATGGAGGACAGGACTTGCTATCAAAGGAGGGACTTGAGGGAGATATGCGGGGAGGGAAGAGCAGGTACGGGAAGGGGGAACCGGTAACCTACCACCCGCAACACCACCGTTCTCTTTCGCTAAGGAAGGATGCAAACAAACACAGTAACATACACTCACCAACTCTCACTCTCTCAGGAGGGGGAAGGGAAACACAGGATCAGGCACTCAACACCAAGCTCTCAGTCAAGGTCAGTCTAGGAAGGTTCTCAAGCAAGCAATGGGGGCCAGTCTCTCACGAATGATTACCCACGGAGGCTTCAACCCCCGCCAGTCAGTCTTATAGAAAAGCCCTGATTGAGAACAGGTGTGTTCAGGGCGGGGCCCCCAGCTGCCACTGAGCCCTGCACCGCCCTCCACATGCTGTGGGCGGGGTCTGGAGCATCCCCGAAGTGCAGGGGAGCTCCACCCCTCCCACAGCAGCTCCTCTGACCTTCCCAGAACTTCCGCATGTCGGGTCGCTGCTAGGCAATGAGACCCGAACTGCGGCGGCGTGCGCCCTGACAGTACCCCCCCATCCAAGCCCTCCCCCGCCACCCACCAAGGTCCGAAGGCCAGGTTTAGAGGGATGACGACGGTGAAACCCCCTGATAAGGCGAGGAGCATGGATATTTATGGCCAATTCCCAAGAACGTTCAGAGGGCCCATAGCCCTTCCAATCAATAAGGTAGTATAGGCGCGAACCGAATATACAGGAGTCCAGAACTGCCCGTACCTCGTATTCGGAGCCGCTAGGGAGGAGAATAGGGGGGGCTGGAACATTTTGTTGGATAGCATAGGCAGGGGTCTGGGCTTTCTTTAAAAGGGAAACATGAAAGGACGGGTGAATTCGCATATGGGCTGGAAATCCCACCGTATAAGCAGGGGCGGATTGGCCATTGAATGCACCGGGAGGATTCCCGGTGGGCCGGGGGCCGGGCTTGGGGCCGGTCATGCTGTCTTTTTAAAAATTATTCTTAACAAACAAACCCAAACAATTGTTGGTCCTGACCCCTGTAGGCTTGGGTTGTGTTGGAGGGGAGGGGGAGGGCTTACCTGACTCTCCCTCTTAGTAGCTCTGAAGCAGCAGCGGGGACAGCCATCGGGCTGGGAGATAAGGCTGTTTGTTTACAAACAGCTCCTGCCCATGTGCTGATCAGAAGGTTGCTACCTTGTAAAGAAGGTTCTTCGAGATGGCTCCCAACATTCTCACAACTGGGTTGTGC
>QEPC01002293.1:773301-827758 GCA_003113815.1 Sphenodon punctatus | reverse complement strand
TCTCTCTCGGGGGACATGAGGCAGGGAGGAAGCACACATGCGCGCTGCTCCCCCTTCCTCTGTCCCCCGCCAAGCTATCTCGCCAGGGCTGTCAGCCCAACCGCCCTGGCGAGATCTTCCATTGCACCCATTGAGCGCAATGGAAGGCTGTAGCCCCTCCCTCCACAGCACGTCCCATACGTGCTGTGGACAGAGGAGCTCAGTCGCCCCAATCGCGTTTTCCATAGGAAAATGCTTTGGGCGGCTGATTTTTGAGCCTTCTGGGACCCACTCCTCTGGAGAGGGTCCCAGAAGAGAAGTAAAGCTGCAGCAGTCTCTGCTTTGCCTTTGCTTAGAGCAGAGACTGCTGCAGCGGCGCTGTGGTCAGTTTCAGTGTGAAACTGACATGAAATTGACCACAGGGCTGCAGCAGCCTCCGCTCTAAGCAAAGGCAAGGCAGAGGCTGCTGCGGGCAGCGGGGAAGCGGCAGGGAGGTTTTTTGTGTTTTTTTTACTTTGAGCGGGGGCGCCTGTCGGAGCGCTTGGGGGGGTCAACGCCCCCAACACCCCTGAAGGGGAGCCGCGCCTGTCCTCATGGCTCTTTGACCATGCATCCACCCAGAGTAGAGCTCTCAAATGTCCCACATTGGGTGCTTTCACAGGGACAGCAGCACCCAAGGGCTCTGCTCTGTCTCACGCCCGGGCAGTCTGTCCATCTAAAGGTGTGCTTCTGTATGTGCAGGTGGAGCAGGCACTGCCTGCTCTGCTGCAGCCTCACTAGCTGTGCTCCAGAGCATCCCAGAGCACTACCAGCAGAGCAGGCCGCTCAAACCTGGGGCACTGACCGGAGACGAAGCTGCGGTCTCTCTACTCACAGACAAGTGCTGCAGCTTCACTCCTGGCCAGGGATTTCCACAGGAAACACCACAGAGCTACAGTAGGCAGCCTAGAGTGGCAGGCGATATACCTGCAGCTCTATAGTGTGGGGGAGGGTAGAGCCGCACTGGTGGCCTGTGGGCCACAGCAGCTGCTGAGTCTGTATAAACCTGGGGCAGGTGGGGCTGTATGTGGGGGGCACGGGGCTGGACAGCCCTGGAGCAGGTCCAGAATGGCCAGCCCCAGATCCATCTAACGACACCCATTGTGTACGATGCCCTGGTTCTAGCAAGTATTTTGGCAGTTGTCCCACAGACTTGGACAGCCTATGCTACATGGGAGTAGGGGTGGAGGAGAGGATAGAGACCCTCTACACAGCCCTGGGGGATGTTCCCAAGAGCATCCCTGGAGGTTTTGAGATTGAATCTCCCTTCTCTGACTCGCTGTTTTTGTATCAATGCTCTGAACCCTTAGCTGAGAAAATCACATGCTGAGGATTTAGGAATGGAATGCTTGACTGCTCAAAGGATACAATGAAAATCAACTGTGACAAGCCCCATCAAGGCTGTGCCTGGGGGGGGGGGGGCAGGAAGCTATAAGTGAACTCCACCACTCAAAAATGTATATCCCTCTGAGCTACGATATTGTCTGCCACCAAAGGCTGCTTTTACATGAGTGGGTCGCCGTGGCGCGACCCGCTTGCGCGATATTTCAAAATCCCGCAAAGCGGTATTAGACAAGATGGAAGTCCAAGATTATGCACATTGAAGGTGGTTGTGCATTGTTTGCAAACCACAAATTAAATACCTTGATTGTGAGGTATTTAATTTGCGGTCTGCAAGCAATGTGCAACCGCCTTCAAAGCGCATGATCCCGGACTTCCGTCTCGTCTAATCCCACCTTGCTGGATTTTGAAATATCACGTGATCGGGTCCCACCACAGCGACCCGCTCATGTAAAAGCGCCCAAAGTCAAGCTCCAAAATTTAATCCAATCTGCCTTCTCCAGTCACCAATGTGGCATCTGATCCAGTAGACAATTGCTCCCAGTGGCATCATGCAGGATTACAGGAAAGTGATCGCTCCCTCTAGGGGAATCATCGACCTTCCAAACAAAATGTGGGGAAAAGTCCAGGAAGCGATGGAGAGATCAATAGCCGTGAAGGAGTGACTGGGTAAATGGAAACAAGTAGGGTCACCAGTATTCAGCACCATGGGGCCATTGTCCAAAACAAAGTGTTCAATGAGATGTCCTCGAGCAGTTGTATCCTGTGAGCCCCAGAACCTCTGATGGCCACTGAAGTTGTCAAGAAACAAGAATGGCAGAAACAGCTGAGAAACCAAAGCCTCCAAGTCCACAGCAGCCCCCGAGGTCCAATAAATAGAACAAAGCATAAACGCACCACAAAGTGACAGTCAGACTGCCACAGCCTGAAGTGGCATCGTCAGAGGAACAGGGGCAAATGGAGTGCAGTCCCCAACAAGGTGTTAGGGTAGGTACGGGGAAAGGGTTTAGGATGTGCCCACAGACCTCAAACAGCCACACACCAACCCACCGCAACAACCCTCCTTCTTCCCCTGTGTCCTATAAGGAGGGGACTCCACTCCGATGGTGTAGAAAAACAACCCCTCAGGTTCGCAGTTGACCCTAAATGCCCTGGAAGGGGCGAGGCCAGGTCATCATTGGGGTAGAAGACAACAAGGCCCTGAGTGGAGCCCCTCCACGTGGTGGCAAGGCCACCCCTAGCCCTACACCAACTCCCCCTATAACCCACACCACAGCCGCACAGTGCACGAGGGGAGAACAAGTGACAGACATGAAGGGAAGCGGGGTTAGCAATCCAGGAATGAAGGGGGAGAGGACCGAGTCCCCAGCACACATGCAAGGGGCAGAAGGTGGGGGCCCGGTACAAAGGAGGGAACGAGAGTGCCGCACCACGCTTACCTAATCTCTCACACACGCAATACTCACACACACCGATTCTCACCCTCACTCACGCACCACTCGCTCACGCAGTTGCCCACTCGTTCCAAGACTTCGTCTGCAATCCAAAACTCTGTATCCTATAGAGGGGCCAGTCTCACAGCACTGCACAGGACCAGATGCGTTGTTCGGAGGGGTGAGCCACCTACTGGAGATCACAAAGCTTCGTCAATGGTGGGACGCCAGGTAGCAGATCTGAAAGAGAAGCTGCGAGAATGAGGTGTCCCAAGGGACCACACCTGGTTGCTCGTTTCGCAGCCTTATCAGCCAGGTGATTTCCAACAGCCTCAGGAGTGTTGGCTGTGATGTGAGCTTGAACAAGGATGACAGAAACAGTTTTAGGGAGAAGGAGAGCAGAGAGAAGTTCAGAAACATATAAGGTATGGGAGATAGGGGAGCCTGTAGAGGTGAGAAGGCCCTGTTATTTTCAAATAGCTCCAAAGGAGTGGCAAACACCAAAGGCATAGCGAGAATCAGTGTAAACATTGACAGTACAGTTCTGAGCCAAAGAGCAAGTTCTGGTGAAAGCCACAAGCTCAGCTGGCTGAGCAGAGCAGAGTTGAGGAAGGGAATAAGTTTACAAAACATCATGCTGGGTGCAAACAGAATAACCAACAAGCAGCTGATTGTTGTCACGGAAACAGCTGCCATCAAAAAACAACAGTAAATCAGGGTTTATGAGGGGGCAGTCAGAAAGGTCAGGACGAGGTAAAAGAGTAGTTTGCAGCAGGGAGAGACACTTATGAGGGACAGAGTCAGGAGAACCATCATCAGGCATAGGAAGAAGTGAGGCCGGATTAAGGGGAGCCACCCATCGAAGGGTGATGTTTTTAGAAGACAATAAAACAAGTTCATACTTAGTGAGGCAGGCATGAGACAAAAACTGAGTTTTTTTCCTGATTTAGAAGAGAGTAAACACAATGTGGAACTGAAACAGTTAATGGGTGTCCAAGGACTAAAGAAGCAGATTGCTTAACAAGGTCAGAAGCAGCAGCAACTGCCCAAAGGCAGGGTGGGAGACCACAGGCTACAGAATCGAGACGGGAGGAGTAATAGGCAACAGGGTGGTGAACTTCTGCAAGGGTTTGAGTCAGGACCCCGAGGGCAAATCCATCAGATTCATGGCGGTAAAGGGTTTGCAATAGTTAGGTCGGGCCAAGGCCGGTGGAGAGGCCAGGGCAAGTTTGAGGGAATCAAAAGCCTCAGTGGCCTCTGGCGGCAGAGAAAAAAATCAGCAGCAGAAAGGCAGGAATATAGGGACTTGGCCAGCTGGGCATAACCTAAAATCCATTGGCGACAGTAGTTTGCAGCCCCTAAAAATGTGCGCAACTGGCGCTTTGTAGTGGGGAGGGGCAGGTCTGAAATGGCTTCCAAACGGTCCACAGAGAGTAGACTGTTATCGGGGGTGATGACATGGCCCAAATAACAGACAAAGGTACAACAAAACTGTAATTTGGCACGAGAAACCTTATGTCCGGCAGAGGCAAGGTGATAAAGGAGGGACAGGGATGCCTCTTGACAGGCAAGGAGGGAGGAGGCAGCCAAAAGCAGGTTGTCAGCATAAGTAATTAAAGCTGTGTCAGGGGGGGGGACAAATCCCTGCAAGGTTTTGCGTAAAACAAGACCAAAGAGGGAGGGAGAGTCATGAAACCCTTGGGGCAAACGGATAAAGGTATACTGGGAAGAGGAGGAAGGGTCAGTAAAGGCAAACAGGTACTGAAAATCAGGGTCTACAGGAACAGAGAGAAAAAAAGCCTGAGAAAGGTCAATGACAGTGAAATATTTAGCAAAGGCTGGGATGCTGGCAATGGTAGTGCCAGCCTTCAACTGCTATCATGGGTACAACAGTGGTAAAAACAAGTAAATGAGAAACTGCATCACTATGGAGCATAGAACATGTGGCCCCGGTATTAACTAGAAAAGGAAAAGGGGTACCCCCAACAGAAACCTGAACATGGGGGCCTGATTGCTCAACAGACAATGAAAAAGCAGACAAACAAGGTGAGCTCACGTTTTGTTGGGTCCCGGGACCCAGTCAGTTGGACAATGCAAACAGGTCCGGCTGGAAGTTGTTTTTTGGTCATCGTCGTCGCCGTCGCCTTCTTCTTCTTCTTCTTCTTCTTCAGCAGTGAGATACTGTCCATGGGGTCGGGGGCCACTTGGCGGCGGCGGGGGAAAGGTTTCAGATGACTGGGAAGAATTCCCCGGAGCATGCTGGCAATACTCTGTCGGCCATTATTTCGGTTGGGGCACTCATTTTTCCAATGACCCCTTTGTTTGCAGTATGCACAGGTATCTTGAGCAAGGGGTTGGCGGGGAGGGTAAGGAGGGTATCCCTCATGATGAGGAGGACATCTGGGTCCTGAGTCATGGCCGCCGCTTAACTGTTGGACTTGCAGGACACAGAGCTTAGCTGCCACTTGCTTTTGTTTTTGCCTCTGCCTTATCTTTTTCTTCCTGTAACTGTTCCCAGATCTGAGAGCAGGAAGCTTGGATTTGATCAAGGGCACAAGTTTTTTAATCCAGGATAATGGCTTGCAAATTGGTTCGGACTGGTGGCTGGAAGCCGGTAACATACTGGGTGACAATCAGCCCCTGAGTGTCGGCTAGCTCTGGATTTATTCCTGAATGTTTTCTGAAAGCTGTCATGAGGTGTGCCCCATTTTATGTCGGGTGCTCATCTTTTTTTTTTTTTCTGATTTACAGAGGAAATTTTATGCCAATCTTGCTGAGGAAGGACAAGTTTGGGAATGCTGGCCAGCAGTCTGTTTCAGGGTCTGGGTATTGTCGGAGGGGTGCCTGGACATCGAGCTGACCCATCAGGCGGGTCGAAGCTCGGGTTTGCCTGCGAACAGCAGGGTCTTCCGGGTGTTCCTCAAGTTCATTAAGATCTTGGGGGCCAGGCAACCCCGCCTGGGACGCTGGGGGAGTCAGCAGAAGCATGGCGGCCGCGGCACCTGGAGGCAGGCTCAGAGGGGGCCTGGGTACCCAGGAGTCTAAGAGATCATCTGACAGGCTGGGGTATATTAGGGGGACAGAAGAAACAGGGGCCGGGCTTCCTTTGAAGGGTACATGAGAGCAGATTTGGGAGGATCTGGGGGCTTATTCAAACAATTCTGGACGTTAGGCTTGTAGGCTTCTTCATCCCACAAATATCAAGCGTCCATTTGTCGGGGATGGTTGTCTTCTAGATTCTCACTGAGATGTTTGAGAATCAGGAAGGCAAAGGACCCATCCAAAGGAAACTGCAGATCAGGGCTGTCAGCAGTATAAAAGTTCCATTTGGTGACAAACTTTACAACAGAGAATCCATATTTTTTGACATATAACGGATAGGGTATCCCCAGGAGGGATTTTAAACCCACCCAAACCCATAACTACACCAGTCCCAGACACAACACATTTGTTCTTGGACAGAGACAGGACGGGGCGGCGGGGCCCGGGTCCGAGCCGCACAACCGTTGCCAGGGCGTCCCCCGGCAACCAGGAGCAGCACTTACCATAGGATCCATAGGATTCCTATGTTCCTCTCATCCCACTTCTGACACCAGAATTGTCAGAGAAATTCTGCTGAGTGGAGGCAGTAAATGAGAGGAGGCTGCACAGAGACGTCTATCAGATCAGGCTTTATTGCAGGAGACACAGCAGCTGTGGGGTCGAGGATCTGGAGATCATCGAGCCCCGAACAAAGAGAAGGCACCTATATTTATACATTTTCATACAGCTTCATGCTTCTAGCTATAACCCAATCAATGCACAGTTCTTTGTTTCCCCAGCCCCAATCAGGACACAGGATTCAGCCTGGTCCCCGATATGATAATCAGCATCCGGTGTTTATGTAACTGGGGGATTTACTGAGCATGTCAACACTGAGTTGCTGACTCATGTCGGTAGACTAAACTGCGCTTGCGCTGGAAAGTCCCTGTTTAATCTCTACTACGTCTGCGTCAATAAATCTCTACTGTGCCTGCATTAGTAATACATCACAGTGACAAACACAGGGCAAAGTTTATCTACATACAGTGTTTCTTCCACACAGCTAGTACTAGAACTAGGGGACACTCCATGAAACTCATGGGTGGCAAGTTTAAAACAAATAAAAGGAAAAAAAAATTCACTCAGCATATAATTGGGTTGTGGAATCTACTGCTAGAGGCTGTAGTAAGGGCCAGTACTATAGATGAGTTTAAAAGAGGTTTGGACAGGTTTCTAGAAGATAGGTCTATTAGCGGCTATTAGGCAGACAGATCAAGGAACATGACGGGAGCTGAGGAAAAACAACAGGGAATGGATCCCCCATGGTGACCTGTTGGGTGCTTCTCCCAAGCCACCATTATTGGCCACTGTTGGAGACAGGATGCTGGGCTAGTGGACCATTGGTCTGACCCAGTATGGCACTTCTTATGTTCACCTGCAGACTCACAGGTCTTATAAGACTCACAAAACAGGGAGAATTTGAAAGCTGTAAGCTGGGCAGTCACCCAAGAGCTTCTGTGCGTGGTGAGTGCTTGGTCCTTTGTGTTTCCCTGGGTAGTGTGCGTGAGTGTCTGGGAGAGTGCCTGTGCAAGTGTTTGTGCCCCCTCCCACTCCAGGGTTCTGCCCGTCCTTAAGTGGAGGCCTTTTTTGCAAGACCAAAAGCAGGGGAGCAGCTTTCTTACCTATCTCGCAGTAGGGCAGTCTGGGTGGCTGCAGCTATCAGGGTGAGTGTTCGCTGCTGCTGTATCCGTTCCACCGGCTGTCACAGCAACCAGGATCTGGCAGGGGTTCACGGGACAGCTCTAGAGTGGTTCCATTAATTCCTGTCAGGGAGGTTTCAGCAAGTGGTGATGGGTGCTTGTTCTTCTTCACCCTCCTCACTCTCTTGTGGGGTCCCGCAGGATTCCATCCTGCCTCCCCTCCTGCTCAATGTGTATCTTAGGCCCCTAGGTGTAAGGGGAGTAGGGGTGCTACACACAGGCGCAAGGAAGGGGAGATCACGTGTACAGGTGGCGTGCGACACGAGCCACTCAGACCACTGCCACAGTGTCAGGATCGCCCCCCCCCCCGGGGAGGATACCTCAGGCAGCGGCGGCGCAGCCCGAGATGCCAAACTCAGTGGTCTTCTGAGGCAGTGGGACAGCCCTCCCTTCCCGGAAGTGTGGTGCCTGAAGCCCTGGTCGCCCAGCAAACATCTCAGTCAGGTGCAGGGGATCCGCTGGCCCCGCACGCTGCTCAAGATGCAGGGGTGAGGCCAGACATGCTTCACAGCTCCGCGCGCCTCCCGGAGCATCGGGGGGGCACGGCTCAAGTACAAAAGCGGCGCTGTGAGGCACACAGCGCCGGTGATCTGTTTAGACTGGCCCCTTGGCGTGGAGAGATAGAGAGAGACTGCCGCTTAAGAGAGCATTGCCCTGCCCTTGTGTTAATTCTTCCTGGACTCCTGAGTGATTGTGGACCCCTGCAGAGAGAGTGTGTGGTGAGTGGTTTCCTTCCCCTGTTTTCCTTTGATTCCTCGAGAGAATGTTGGGTGTGATCCTTGCGAGACTGCCCCTTGTTCCCCTCCTGGTATTGATCCTTCCTGTCTGTGCTTGTGCAATCCTAACTCCCTTCCCCCTTGTTCCTACAGGACCCTGAACCCGTTCTACCCCACACGTGACACGTTCTCTCCCATTCCCCCCATCTGTGGTGATTGAGGGCTGTGGGTGGTAGAGCAGGGGGGAAAGTCCTGCACAGGTTACCTGGCACCCAATGATGATAGTGGCCTAATCCCTTGTGGATTTAAAAGGCCAACATACTATCCAGACAGGCATTCCCAAACTCGCAAGTTTGCCTCGTGCCTGGAGCCAGGTTCTTTCCCCAGGGAAGGGCGAGTGGGGACGAGCGAGTGGCCCTTGTTTCCCGGGTACCTTGTCCTAGACACACACACACACACACACACACACACACACACACACACACACACACACACACACACACAGAGGTAGGGAGTGAAGGGTTAAGGTGCCTGTCAGGGTAGTATTTGGGCCTTGGTATCCCACAAGGGATTAGGCCCCTATCATGATAGGGTGCTGAGCAGATGGTACTGGAGTGCCCTGCCTCACCATTCAACCACCTCTCCACTACAACACACCACGAGAAAGGGGAAGTCCTGTGATGACAGTGAGGCCTGGAGGGGTGCGGGGATCCAGGGTCAAGGTTACGGGGAGAAGAGGCATTCTAACAGAGGAAGGACGGGCAGAACCCTGGAGAGGGAGGGGGCACAAACACTTGCACAGGCACTCTCCCAGACGCTCACGCACACTACCCAGGGAAACACAAAGGACCAAGCACTCACCATGCACAGATAGCAGCCAACACTCTCCTCCAGTCGCTCTCAGGTCAGGTAGGAAGGGAAACTCAAGGGAAGGCAGTAGGGGGAAACTTCAAACAACATGCTCTCAATCCAGGGGCCAGTCTCTGATCACCGGCGCTGTGTCCTTCACAGCGACAGCACCCATACTGGTTGCCACACCCCTCGGCATATCTGCAGCCGTTGCGAGAAGCCCAATGACACTGGCCCTGCCCCCATGGTCTCCGGGGCCGGGGAGGGAATCCCTGGAGTCTGTGCTGCCTGTGACTTTGGGAGGGAGCTCTCGGAAGTGCTGGGTGTCCCAGGTGCTGTCGCTGTGTCGTGTAAGTCTGGGGGTTCTGTTGGGGGTCTGGACTTCTGGCAAGCGGGTGGGGGTTGCCTGCAGAGGCTCTGGCACTGGGGCTGTGGGGCCCATCTAACAGTACCCCCCCTCAGCAAGCCCCCCAGTCGAGGCCCCAGCGGGGTCCGGGCTTTTCAGGGTGCCGTCGATGAAAGAGGTGGACCAGACAGGGAGAAGAAACGTGTGAAGCAGGTTCCCAGGAATGATCGTCAGGTCCAAATCCTGCCCAATCAATGAGGTAGTGAAGCAGGCCATAACGGAGCTTGGAGTCAAGGATGGCTTGGAGTCATACTCAGGATGTCTGGAGATGTCAATGTTAGTCGCAGGAGGAGGTTCAGAGGTGTCGGGAGGAGATGATGCCTTTTTGAGGAGGGACACATGAAAGGTCGGGTGGATGCGGAGATGGGCTGGAAGCGTAACCTTAAAGGTGACATCGTTAAGCCGTTTCTCAATCGAATATGGTCCGAAGAAATGGTCGTCAAGTTTTTTGGAGGGTCGGAACGTGGGATAATGTCGTTTTGATATCCACACATAATCTCCTGGGTGGAGGGAGAGTGTTGGGCGCCGATGTTTGTCGACTTGTTCCTTGTACTGTTGGCATGATTGTACCAGTGTGGTTCAAGCCAGTGCCTGGGCCCTCTGGATGTGTTGTACGAGACTTCCAGCTGCCGGAACATTGGTGGCAACAATATTGGGAGTTCTTATTTGGAGATGAAACCCATAGGACACAAAAAAGGGTGAGTTCCTTAGTGAGGCGTTTGGTGCATTATTGTGGGCAAACTCTGCCAGAGGGAGCCAGGCATACCAATAATCCTGGAGATAATTAACATAACAATGCAGGTACTTTTCAAAGTCTTGATTCACTCTTTCCACCTTCCCGTTAGCTTGGGGGTGGTAAGCTGTGGTGAGTTTTAGTTGCACATGCAATGCCGTAAACAACGCCTTCCAAAAGCATGAGGTGAACTGGGACCCCCGGTCGCTGATTACTTCTAGTGGCCAACCATGGAGTTTAACTACGTGTCGCAGGAACAGGAGTGCGGTGCGATACACCGTTGGTAAACCCTTGCAGGTGATAAAGTGGGCCATTTTTGTAAAATGGTTCACGACTAAGCAAACTGTGGTGTAGCCTCATGATAGGAGTAAGTCCACAATAAAATCTATACCCACTCACTGCCAGTTGGTGGAGGCCTCCTGGGGCCTGCTGAGGAGTCTTTGTACGGGCACAGGTAGCGCAGTTGGTTATGTAACGCTGTACGTCGGGTACCAGGGTCGGTCACCAAAATGCTCGTTGGATTATCTGGCAGGTCCGGTTCCGTCCAGGGTGCCCGGCTAGGGGAGCATCATGATGGGCCCATAAAACATGGGAATAGCAGGAGGGTGGCACTATTATACATCCATCATTTTTCAGGAGCCCAGCCTCCTCTTGGTATGATGGTTCCGTAATAGGTAGCAATTCTTGGGTGATTCCTTGGACAAGGCGGTCACGAGAGACAAAGGTGACCATAAAGAACCTTCTGGTCCAACAGGGAACTTTGTTTCCGTCTATCTTCGCATGTCCCTTGGTGGTACTGGGAGAGGGCATTGGCTAGAATGTTGCATTTCCCCGGGCGGTAACGAATCGTAAAAGAGAACCATGCAAAGAAAAGAGCCCAGCAGGCGTGCCGGGCATTGGCTATTTGTGTTGTTTGGAGATACGTTAAGTTTTTGTGATCCGTCACCACCATGACAGGGTGCCGTGCATCTTCGAGATAGTGGCGCCATGTTTCAAACGCGGCCTTGATGGCTAATAGTTCTCTATCAAAAATAGTATAATTTTGCTCGGCTGCTGTCAGCTGGCGGGAGTAGTAGGTGCAGAGCAACATCTGATGGTGAAAGGGATCTTGTTGAGATAGAACGGCTCCCAAAGCCTTATTGGAGGCATCTGCTTCTACCTGGAAGGGTTTCTGGATGTCACAGGGGGGTGCTGACATAAAGGCCTTCTTGAGGAATGTAAAACTATGCTGTTGACTGGGACCCCAATGGAACGGTTGATTTTTCTTTAGAAGAAGAGTCAGGGGTGTGGTAATTTCGGCATAGTTAGGAATGTATTGACGGTAGTAGTTAGTGCTACCGAGAAACCATTGCAAAGGTTTGACTGCCTTTGGCGGGGGCCATTGTTGTATGAGATCCAGCTTGTGTGGGTCCATCCGGATACCTGTGGGGGTGATGATAAAACCCAGGAAATCAATCGAGGTGAGATGGAATGCACATTTTTCTACTTTGCAATATAGTTGGTGTGACCATAGACGTTGAAGGACTCTTTGGACGTGTTCTACGTGTTGTTGTCGGTCAGTGGAGAAAATAAGAATGTCGTCTAAGTAGGCGATGACAAAGATGTCTAGGAGGTCTCGCAAGATGTCATTTATAAAATGTTGGAATGTGGCTGAGACATTGGCTAAGCCAAATGGCATAACAAGGTACTCAAAATGTCCATAGCGGGTCCGAAAGGCGGTTTTCCACTTGTTCCCCTTCCAAACCCATACCAAATTATACGCACCACGCAGGTCTAACTTGGTGAAGATGCGGGCCCCCTGTAACCATTTCAGGAGCTCTGGAATCAACAGTAACGGGTACCAATTTTTAATCATGATGGCGTTGAGGCTCCAGTAATCAATGCAGGGATGAAGACCTCAGTCCTTTTTGGGGAGGTGAACATGAATGACATGACGGACGGTTCCATTCCGTAGGGCCTCATCTAAGTATTGTCACAGCGTCTCCAATTCTGGGTTGGACAGGGCATAAATGTGACCAAACAGCGGTTTGGTTCCTGGTTGAAGGTCAATTGAACAATCATAGGGTCTATGTGGGGGTAACGTGTTGGCGGCTTGTTTATTAAATACATTGGTGTATTCTGATGGAAATTGAGGGAGTTCTTGGAATGCAGCGCCTGCGATGGTCAGGGTGGGGGTTGACCCTGGAGGGGGTTTACAACAGGTCATCAGGCAGAGATCAGAGGACCACCAGAGATTAACATCTTTCCAAGATATCTGAGGATTGTACTTGCGTAGCCACGGAAGTCCCAATACTACCTGAAACAATGGGATACATACCATATCGAAGGTGAGGTTTTCCTGGTGGTTTCCGATGCTAGAAGGTAGGGCTATGGTGCGAGTAGTAATAGGCCCAGATATTAGGGGGGAGCCATCGATGGTGTGAACCAGTTCAGGCAGCTCCTTCGGTTCGGTTGGAATTGCTTGAGCGCGCACCAGTCCTACATCCATAAAATTACTCGAGGCCCCAGAGTTGATGAGAGCCCACTTTACCATGGAACGGGAGGGCGCATCTCAGTGTTACCAGGACTCGAAGGTGTGTGAGTGAAGCAGCAACGATCAAGGGGATTGGATTTAGGACCGGGACGTCTCCCGCCTGCCTCAGCCACTGGCATTTCCAGTTCTCCCCGGGATGGAGGTAGCGCTGGGCAAGCCTGAATAAAGTGGCTTGAGTCCCCACAATAATAACAGGATCGTGATCGTCATCGCCTCTCTCGTTCTTCCAGGGTTAGGGGGCCCCACATGGCCCCGAGTTGCATCGGCTCTGGATCGGGGGTCTTACTGACATCTGGAGCTATGTTGGGACCTAAGGGGGACCGAAGAAGATACGGGGTCCGGGTTTCCTGTCTCCGCTCCCGTCGACGCTCAGTGAGTCTTTCCTCAATCTGTAGGGCGAGTGTGGAGAGCTCTTCCCACATCTCTGGTAGTGTAGTGAAGGCCAGCTAGTCCTTCAGCTCGTCATTTAGCCCCCTGAAAAATAGGATGCACAACACATCATTGGGCCAGTGAAAGTTGAGAGCGAGTTGCTGAAAATGCATGATATACTCTAACACGCTTCGTTTGCCTTGCTTGATGGTCATGATCTGCGTCTCAGCTCTCTTATACGGTGAGGGTGGTCAAACAAAAAGGAAAATTGTCTAACAAAGTCAGCATAGTTGGTGAGTAGGGGGCTTTTTCCCTTGAGCAATGTAGTAGCCCACTCTAATGCAACCCCTCCCAAGTTGCCTATGATGAAGGCCACCTTTAACTTGCCAGTGGAGTAGGTCCTGGGTTGGACCGAGAAAGTCAATTCACAAAGGGCCAGAAACCCTTGGAACTGGCGGCAATCCCCCAGAAACGTGTCCACCCGGGGGCCTTTGGGTTCTCAAGGTGCAGCAGCCCCAGTTTCCGGGTTTTCACTGGGGTCCCGTGGACTCAGGGCGGGCATCTAGGTGGCAGCAGCCATCTGGGCCCCGGCATTGGCCCCTATTGCGGCTTCTAGCTCTGCTTGTTTGGTTTTTACGTCCCTCATCTCCATAGTCAGGGACTGAACTGCTTGCACCAACTCTCCAAGTTCCCTGGCCACATCCATTCCCAGAGTCCTTCCTCCTTCCAGGGGGAAGGAATGTATACCGGTGATACTGTCAGGGGGGTAGGGGTGCTACGCACAGGCACAGCCAGAGGGGGAAACAAGGAAGGGGAGATCACGCCTACAGGTGGCGTGCGACACGAGTCACTCAGACCACTGCCACAGGTAGGGAGCGAAGGGTTAAGGTGCCCATCAGGATAGTATTTGGGCCTTGGTATCCCACAAGGGATTAGGCCCCTATCATCATAGGGCGTCGAGCAGATGGTACTGGAGTGCCCTGCCTCACCGTTCAACCACCTCTCCACTAAAACACATAATGAGGAAGGGGAAGTCCTGTGATGACAGTGAGGGCTGGAGAGGTGCGGGGTCCAGGGTCAAGGGTACGGGGAGAAGGGGCACTCTCACAGAGGAAGGACGGGCAGAACCCCGGAGAGGGAGGGGGCACAAACACTTGCACAGGCACTCTCCCAGACGCTCACGCACACTACCCAGGGAAACACAAAGGACCAAGCACTCACCACGCACAGGTAGCAGCCAACACTCTCCTCCAGTTGCTCGCAGGTCGGGTAGGAAGGGAAACTCAAGGGAAGGCAGCAGGAGGAAACTTCAAACAACATGCTCTCAATCCAGGGGCCAGTCTCTGATCACCAGCGCTGCGTCTGTCACAGCGCCGGCACCCATACTGGTTGCCACGCCCCCTCAGCGTGTCTGCAGCTGTCGCGAGCGGCGTAATGGCAGTGGCCCCACCCCTGCAGTCTGTGGGGCTGGGGAGGGAATCCCTGGAGTCTGTGTTGCCTGTGACGTTGGGAGGGAGTTCCCAGAAGTGCTGGTTGTCCCAGGTGCTGCCGCTGTGTCGTGTAAGTTCGGGGGTTCTGTTGGGGGTCCGGACTTCAGGCGGGTGGGGGTCATCCGCAGAGGCCCTGTCGCTGGGTCTGTGGGGCCCATCTAACACTAGGTGAGATTGTGTGTAGATTTCAGGTGCGTTGTCATCGCATCTTGGGTGTCAACTTACTTATCCTTTTCATCTGACCCAGGCCCATCAGTTTTAGTACTTAACCAGTGTCTGGCTGCTATTGGGGACTGGATGCAGGTGAGCAGTCTGAAGATGAATCCAGACAAGACTGAGGTGATGATGGTTGGCCAGCCCTGTAGCCTAGGGAGGATTGGGACTCCCATCATTGATGGGGTCCTGCCTCCTCTCGCCACTCAGGTCCATAGCCTTCGGGTGCTCCTGGACCCTCAGCTGTGCCTGGAAGGTCAGGTTGCGGCTGTTGCCAGGAGTGCTTTTCACCAACTCTTTCTGGTAAGAAGGCTGCATCCCTTTCTTTCCAATGGGAATTTGGCCACCATCATTCATGCCTACATTACCTTGAAGGCTGGACTTCTGCAATGTGCTCTACGTGGTGCTGTCCCTGAAGACTGTTCGGTGGCTGCAGCTGGTGCAGAATGCAGCGGCCCACCTCTTGATGAGGGCGGGTCACCAGAAGCACATCACGCTAGTGCTTAAGAGTCTTCACTGGTTGCCTATAGCATTGGGGGGGGCACAATTCAAGGTGCTGGTTTTGACCATATCTGAAGGCCCTCCTTGCTCCTTATGCTCCTTCATGGCCCTTAAGATCTGCTGAGGGTGCCCTCTTCTGAGTTCTATTGTTGGCCCAGTTTCGTATGACACTCAGGTCCACAGAGAGGCATTCTCGGTGGCTGCCCCACAGTTTTGGAACTCCCTTCCCATGGAGGCGCGCCTGAGCCCTAGTTTGAATGTCTTCCGGAGGCAGTGTAAGACCTTTTTATTTAGTCAGGCATTCAATGGGCAGTGATAGATTGTGGGGAGGCTGATGGGTTGGTTTTAGTTTTGTGGGGGTTTATTGTTTATTTTTTATTTCTATTTTATATGTGGTTGTGAGCCGCCCTGAGCCTTCCAGGATAGGGCAGGACATAAAAATAAATAAATAAATAAATAAATAAAATAAGAGAGCCGATGATGGTTGGCCATCCTTGCAACTTGGAGGAGACTGAGACTCCTGTTATTGATGGGGTTCTGCCCTCTCTGGTCACTCAATTTCACAGCCTTGGAGTGCTTGGATCTCTCATTGCACCTAGATCATCAAGTTACAGCAGTGACCAGGAGCGCTTTTCACCAACTCCATCTGGTGAGGAGGCTGCTGCCTTTTCTTTCTGACTCGGATCTGGCTGCTGTCATCCACGCTTTCATCACCTCGAGGCTAGATTACTGCAATGTGCTCTTTGTGGGGCTGCCCTTGATGATTATTCAGAAAACCGCAGCTGGTGCAGAATGAAACAGCTAAACTCCTTTTGGGGATGAGTCGCAGGAAGCCCAGATTAAATGCATCCTGCAAGTTAAAAAAGGAAGCAGGAAGACCAAACGTCTTCCACTATGCTTAAATGGGGAAGGTGAAGGAAGCTATTAGAACCCAAAAGGCATCCTTTAAGAAATTGAAGGCTAGTCCCAATGAAAATAATACGAAAGAGCATAAACACTGGCAACATAAATGTAAAGTGTTAATAAGGCAGGCCAAGAGAGATTTTGAAGGGAGGCTTGCTAAAGAGGCAAAAACAAGCAACAAAAGCTTTTTCAAATACATCAGAAGCAAGAAGACTTCTAGGGAGTCAGTTGGGCCATTAGATACAATGGAATCCCTTATCATGAAAGGGTTTGTCCCTGCTGTGGCTTAGGAATTGAGGATCTTCCCCATTATCTGCTTAAATGCTCACAATATATGAGTTTGCAAAATAATTTATTCCAAAAGTTTAATATCCAAAACAATGAGAGGAAAATAAAAATACTGATCTCAGATAGTAGCAGTAAGATTATCAAGGCGATGGCTCTCTGTGGGACCCAGATGGAAAAAGAGAGGAGAAAGGCCCTAGCTATAAGGGATGGTCTGGAAGACAACAAATTTTAGATGATGCTTTATTGTGGGAAGCGAGTGGTTTGAACATCATTGGGCATTCCCAAAAAGTGACAAGGAGGGGCTTGGAACAAAAACTAATCTATTAGAGTTGTTCCGGAAAATACTGGTCTTTAAGTACTGATACTATTAGGTTAACAAATCATCTGGGGGCTGGTAAAAGGAAGAGATAAGAACTCCCCAGTGGTATTGATGGAGTTTTGGTTCCTCGATGGGTCGGGGAAGGAATTTTTTTAATTTATCTGCTATTTAGTATAGACGCTGGTCTTTCTACTTGTAAATGGTGCTACAAGTTGGCAATTGTTGTGTGTATTGTATTTTTGTTGTATATTCTTTTTGTATTTGTTCCATGATTGTCATGGCTAAGGCCAGTAAAATAAACCTATCTGATCTGATTTGCTAAAGAGGCAAAAACAAGCAACAAAAACTTTTTCAAATACATCAGAAGCAAGAAGCCTGCTAGGGAGTCGGTTGGGCCATTAGATGACAAGGGAGTAAAAGTGGTGCTCATGGAGGATAAGGACATTGCAGAGAAGCTGAATTAGTTCTTTGCATCAGTCTCCACTGCGGAGGATTTTGGGGAGGTACTCACACCAGATCCTTGCTTTGTGGGCCAGAAATTGGAAGAGCTGTTACAAATCAATGTGATGTTGGAAGATGTTCTAGGGCAAATTGACAAACTGAATACTAACAAGTCACCAGGGCCAGATGACATTCACCCCAGAGTTCTGAAAGAACTCAAATATGAAGTCGTAGACCTACTGTTAGTAATTTGTAACCTGTCACTAAAATCTGCCACTGTACCCAAGGACTGGAGGGTGGCAAATGTAACCCTGATATTTAAAAAGGGATCCAGGGGCGATCCTGGAAACTACAGACCTGTAAGCTTGATGTCTGTGCCGGACAAAATAGTGGAAACTATAATTAAGGACAGAATTACAGGGCATGTTGACAAACATGGCTTAATGGGGAAGAGTCAACACGGATTTAATAAAGGTAAGTCAGGCCTCACTAACCTGTTGGAATTCTCTGAGGGTGTAAACAAGCATGTGGACAAGGGAGACCCAGTAGATATAGTGTACCTGGATTTCCAGAAAGCATTTGATAAGGTCCCTCATGAGAGACTCTTGAGAAAGTGTCAATGGGGCAGGGGAACTGGAAAGGTAGTTCTCACTCCCAGGGAACAGTCGCACACTCTGCAACGGAGGCCCTGGGAGAAAATGTCCGTCAGGATAGAGTGGTGGCCCTATACCCAGATAAGAGTAGCAGCCTCTATCATAATTGGGTGCAGAGCTACAAAAGGACAGCGTGACCCACTCACTCACCCAAGCACCCAGACCGGGGGGGGCAGGGGGGAAGGTGAGGTGGTGCAGAAGGGTGAATGGGAAGCAGGGCCCAGGACCAGGGACACGGATAGAGGGGCTTTCACAATCCACAGGGAGGGGGGAAAGGAGGACCCGGGGGGGGGGACACTTGCTCTCCGGGGGAACACTTGATCCAGGGGAAGGGTTAAGGGTTCACAATCACGGCTGCCAATTACACTCAAGTATACACAAGCACGACACAATAACAGGGAGGTGACAAGACAGGAACGGGACGGGAAGGGTGAACAAGGACCAGGCAATGACACAGGGAATCGGGGAAATAGACACGAAATACTATAGCTCGAGAGTCAATGGAATCACACTTAGCTTTCTCGCGGCCAGATTCTCAGCTCTGATTACTGGCGCCACTATGCTGGAGGCGCTGGCATTTTGAAGTCCAAGTCCCACCTGCCTGCGTGCCTGCAGGCATGCGGACTGGGAGTGACATTCCAGGGGGCGGGACAGTCTGACGTCACACCGAGAGCGTTCTGCTGCAAGTGCCGCGCTGTCATGGGTTGTCTTGGCAACCGGTGGTGGCGGCGCTGCTGAGGGTGCTGTTGGGGTTGTGGCAGGAGGCAGGGAAGCTGTATCCTGCGCCAGGGCAGCAGGGTCAGATGTGTTGGGGTCCTTCTGTGAGTACCCCCTAAGAAGCCCACGGTGGTGACTCACAATACCCCCCCCTTGAGGCCCCCGGCTGTGGCGTCTGTTGGGGCATGGCTTCTCAAGATGTCAGTGATGAAATATGCGAACAAGACAAGGGGCCGAGACACTGGCGGCAGGCTCCCAGGAGCGTTCTTCCGGCCCATACCCAAGCCAGTTGATGAGGTAATGTAATCTCATGCAAAGAAATTTTGCGTCCAATATGGTATGGACTTCAAAGTCCGGACCTTGGTCCTTGGGGGGAATGGATAGCACAGTGGCAGGGGATGATGCCTTTTTCAAAAGGGACACATGGAAGGTTGGATGTATACGACAACCCCTCGGTAGTTATACTGTGTACGTGATGTCATTAACTTGCTTACGGATGGGAAAAGGCCCAAAGTATCAGTTGTCTCATTTTGCAGAAGGACGGGCCGAGGCATAATGTCTTCGGTTTATCCAGACGAGGTCACCCGGCTATAAGGGTGAGAACGGGCGACGATGAGAGTCGGCTTGTGCCTCATAGCATTGTCAGGCCTTGTCCAAGGTTGCCTTTGCTAAGGCATGTGTTTGCAGGATTTGTTTTTCAAGAGCACTGACCGCCAGGACTTGGAGTGGGGGGTAGCTCATGAGTACCTATTTGAGGGTGATAGCCATAGGTTATGAAAAACAGGGATTCTCCTATAGACGCGTTGGGGGCATTATTATGTGCGAATTCGGCCATGGGTAACCAGGCGTATCAGCCGTCCTGTAAATAGTTCGTATAGCAGCGTATGTATTGTTCGAGGTTCTGATTGACCCGCTCCACTTCTCCATTTGCTTCTGGGTGGTATGCGGTAGTTGGTCTTAGGTCCACTCATAATGCCTTTAACAAGGCTGTCAAGAAGTGGGAGGTGAACTGCGTTCCACAGTCGCTGACAATTTCGGAAGGCCAGCCGTGTAATTTGACTATGTGTCGGAGAAAAAGTAAGGCTGTGCATTGTGCTGAAGGCAGTCCTTTGCATGCCACGAAATGAGCCAGCTTAGTGAAATGATCCACTATGACAAAAATCGTGTTATATTCCCGGGAGGGGAGTAGTTCAACAATAAAGTCAAGATTCACGTGTCGCCAAGGCCCTTGGGGCATAGGTCGGAGTTGTAAGAGGCCTACTGGGACCTTTCAGGGAACTTTCGTGCGAGCACAGGTGGTACATTTGTTCACGTACTGTTGGACATCTGGAATAATAGAGGGCCACCAAAAGGTCCGTTGTATGAGTTTCTGCATGCGGTTGATACCTGGGCGACCTGCCAATGGGGCATCATGGTGGGCCCACAAGATATGGGGGCAGCAGGATGGTGGTGCCACGATTTGGTGCTGCCGTTTGATCAGACCGTCCTCGACCACATAGGTAGGGTCTTCCAAATTGGGAAGTTCTCGAGCGGTGGCTTGTCGGAGTTGGTCCAGGGAAAGGTAGGTAGTGGCAAATACCTTGTGGTCCAAGATAGGGTCCTGCAAGGGTTGTTCTATTTCACACCCATCGTAATAACGGGATAGTGTGTCTGCGAAGAGGTTTTGAGTGCCGGGGCGGTACTGTATACAAAAATTGAACCGTGCAAAGAAGAGGGTCCATCTTGCATGCTGCACGTTCGTGATGTGGGCGGACTGCAAGAATGTCAAGTTCTTGTGATCAGTGGTGACGGTAACAGCGTGTTTAGCCCCTTCAAGATAATGCCGCCATGTCTCAAACGCCGCCCTGAAGGCTAGTAATTCTCGATCAAAGATGGTGTAGTTCCTTTCAGCCGCTGTGAGTTGGCGGGAATAATATGCACAAGGTAATGGCCATTGTTCCCCATTTGCTTGTTGTAATAGGACTGCTCCAATGGCTGCGCTGGAGGCATCTGGTTCCACGAAAAAGGGTTTTTGGAAGTCCGGATGCTGTAACAACAGCAGAGTCATCATAAAGGCCTTCTTGAGGTAGGAGAAACTGTATTGCTGATCCTGCCCCCAGATATATGGACAGTTCTTTTTAAGGAGCTGGGTCAGCAGGGAAGTACTCTCGGCATAGTTGGGGACATAATGTCGGAAGTAATTAATGCTCCTGAGAAAACTCTGGAACAGCTTCACTGCTTTGGGTGGGGCCCACTGTTGGATGGCATTAATCTTTCACTTATCCTTTTTGATGCCTGCAGGAATAATGACAGATCCAAGGAACTCCACGGTGTGAATATGGAAGGCACATTTTTCTCTCTTAAAGTAGAGTTTATGCTGCCTTAGTCATTGGAGTACTTGGCGGATGTGTTGGACATGCTGCTCCATGAATGTAGAGTAGATCAGGATGTCGTCCAGATATCTGATGACAAAGGTGTCCAGGATATCGCGGAAGATATCATTTATAAAGTGCTGAAAGGTGGCCAGGGCATTGGCCAGGCCAAACAGCATTACTAGGTATTCAAAATGTCCATACCGAGTGCAAAATGCCATCTTCCACTCATCGCCTTGTTGAACTCTCACGAGGTTGTATGCTCCATGAAGGTCCAACTTGGTAAAGATGCATGCTCCTTGGAGCCAATTCAAGAGTTCAGGAATTAGTGGGAGTGGGTATCGATTCTTGATGGTGACATTGTTTAAGCCATGATAGTCTATATGTGGTCTCAGGCTGCCGTCTTTTTTTGGAACAAAGAAGATGGGAGCCCCCACTGGGGAATTAGAGTGGCAGATGAATCCATTGCGCAGACTTTCATCAATGAAGGAGCAGAGCACCTCCAGTTCAGGGGCTGAGAGGGCATAAATTTATCCAAACGGGGGTTCCTAGCCTGCAACAAGGTCGATGGGACAGTCATATGGCCGATGCGGGGGTAATTTGGTGGCCTGTTGCTTACTGAAGACATCCGCGTAGTCCCGATACTAGGGAGGCAGCTTCAGAGCGTTGGTTAGCAGGCTTTCGGCTAGTGAGAATGCCTGGCCTTGCAGGGGTGCGGGCATCAGACAGTGTTGTGAGCAGTGTGGCGATACAAACCGAAGTTGACGACGTCCCCAATTTATCTGGGGTTCATGTTGTACTAGCCACGGCAGCCCTAGTACCATGAGGAACAAGGGTATACAAACGACATCAAAGACCAGTTGCTCCTGATGCAATCCAATTGTATAGGGCAAAGGGGAGGTTTGTAAGGTAATAGGGCCGGACACTATGGGGGACCCATCTATCGTGTGCACCGGTTCCGGGCGTTCCTTTGTGCAAGTCGGAACAGCCCAGGCCCTGGTCAGACTGTTGTTGATGAAATTGCTGGAAGCACCGGAATCGATCAAGGCCCAGACAACAATTGATCTTTGGGGTTCAATGGTGATGGTGAGGGATACACGTCAGTGGGGTTGTTTCAATGTGGGGGCAGAGGAGTTCTGGTCTATGGTCGAGATGGCCCCTGTCCATCCCGACTCTGGGCGTTTCCCGACTCCAGGCGGTTTGGGGATAGAGCAGGGCAGTCCTGGATGAAGTGGGTCAGGTCCCCACAGTAGAAACAGGCTCTGGAATGGCGTCGATGGTCTTTCTTCCATCATCAGAGGCCCCCGTGCGGTGCCTAGTTGCATGGGCTTGGGATCCGGGGGTTTTGTGGGGTCATTAGGTGGAAGGCTGAGAGTGGCTACCTGGGGCGTGGGGAGTCTAGTTTCTTGATGGCGCTCCTGTTGTTGTTCCGCCAGGCGGTTGTCGATTTGAAGGGTCAGGGTTGCCAATGCTTCCCAGGTGTCAGAAAGGGCAGTGTACGCCAACTGATCCTTCAGGTCCTCTGCTATGCCTCGCTGAAACTTCACCTTCAGGACATCTTCTGGCCATTGAAGTTCCAGCGCAAGCTGTTGGAACTGCGTGATGTACTCTAGAAGAGTTCCCTGTCCTTGCTTAAGGGAGAGGATTGAAGACTGTGCGTCTTGGACCCGGTGGGGGTGGTCAAACAAGAAGGTAAAGTCTCAAACAAAGTCCTCATAGTTTGTGAGGAATGGGCTGTCGCTACTCAACAGATTAGTAGCCCATTCTAGGGCTACCCCACCCAGGTTGCCTATTATGAAAGCCACCTTAAGCACATCAGTAGCATATGTAGTGGGTTGAACCTTAAACATGGGTTTACACAAGGCCAAAAATCCTCGAAAGGCCCTCCGATCTCCCAGAAATTTATCAATGCAGGCCCCCCAGGGAGCAGGTGCCGCAGCCGCCCCGTGGGATGGAGGGGGTGCCTCGGCTGCCATGGGAGCGGCAGCTCCTACTGGTGCTGCGGAAGAAGCTGCAGCAGCCTGTAGTTGGGCCACGGAGGTTGCTGGTCCGGTGTGCTGGGTTTGGAGATCTTTTATGTCCATTGCCAGCGACTGTACAGCTCGCACCAGATTCCCTATTTCCTGGGCCACATCCATACTATAGAACCCGGGGTTAGGCAAGTGGAAACGGGGTTTTGGAGCCAGTAATTCTTCAGTGGGGCAGGGGAACTGGAAAAGTAGGGGCGACCCCTTCCACTTACTCCTGAGGAACAGTCGCACGCTCTGCAATGGAGGCCCTGGGAGAAAATGCCCGTCAGGATAGAGTGGTGGCCCTATACCCAGATAAGAGTAGTGGCCTCTATATCATTGGGCACAGAGCTACAAAAGGATGGCATGACCCACTCACTCACCCAAGCACCCAGACAGGTGGGCAGGGGGGAAGGTGAGGTGGTGCAGAAGGGTGGATGGGAAGCAGGGCCCAGGACAAGGGACGCGGATAGAGGGGCTTTCACACTACACGGGGAGGGGGGAAAGGAGGACCCGGGGGGGGGACACTTGCTCTCCAGGGGAACACTTGATCCAGGGGAAGGGTTAAGGGTTCACAAACATGGCTGCCAATTACACTCAAGTATACACAAGAACGACACAATAACAGGGAGGCGACAAGACAGGAATGGGACGGGAAGGGTGAACAGGGACCAGGCAATCACACAGGGAATTGGGGAAATAGACATGAAATACTATAGCTCGAGAGTCAATGGAATCACACAAAATCACACTTAGCTTTCTCGTGGCCAGCTTCTCAGCTCTGATTACCGGCGCCACTATGCTGGAGGCGCCGGCATTTTGAAGTCCAAGCCCCACCTGCTTGCGTGCCTGCAGGCATGCGGAGCAGCATTCGGGGGGGGGGNGGCGGATGTGTTGGACATGCTGCTCCATGAATGTAGAGTAGATCAGGATGTCGTCCAGATATCTGATGACAAAGGTGTCCAGGATATCGCGGAAGATATCATTTATAAAGTGCTGAAAGGTGGCCAGGGCATTGGCCAGGCCAAACAGCATTACTAGGTATTCAAAATGTCCATACCGAGTGCAAAATGCCATCTTCCACTCATCGCCTTGTTGAACTCTCACGAGGTTGTATGCTCCATGAAGGTCCAACTTGGTAAAGATGCATGCTCCTTGGAGCCAATTCAAGAGTTCAGGAATTAGTGGGAGTGGGTATCGATTCTTGATGGTGACATTGTTTAAGCCATGATAGTCTATATGTGGTCTCAGGCTGCCGTCTTTTTTTGGAACAAAGAAGATGGGAGCCCCCACTGGGGAATTAGAGTGGCAGATGAATCCATTGCGCAGACTTTCATCAATGAAGGAGCAGAGCACCTCCAGTTCAGGGGCTGAGAGGGCATAAATTTATCCAAACGGGGGTTCCTAGCCTGCAACAAGGTCGATGGGACAGTCATATGGCCGATGCGGGGGTAATTTGGTGGCCTGTTGCTTACTGAAGACATCCGCGTAGTCCCGATACTAGGGAGGCAGCTTCAGAGCGTTGGTTAGCAGGCTTTCGGCTAGTGAGAATGCCTGGCCTTGCAGGGGTGCGGGCATCAGACAGTGTTGTGAGCAGTGTGGCGATACAAACCGAAGTTGACGACGTCCCCAATTTATCTGGGGTTCATGTTGTACTAGCCACGGCAGCCCTAGTACCATGAGGAACAAGGGTATACAAACGACATCAAAGACCAGTTGCTCCTGATGCAATCCAATTGTATAGGGCAAAGGGGAGGTTTGTAAGGTAATAGGGCCGGACACTATGGGGGACCCATCTATCGTGTGCACCGGTTCCGGGCGTTCCTTTGTGCAAGTCGGAACAGCCCAGGCCCTGGTCAGACTGTTGTTGATGAAATTGCTGGAAGCACCGGAATCGATCAAGGCCCAGACAACAATTGATCTTTGGGGTTCAATGGTGATGGTGAGGGATACACGTCAGTGGGGTTGTTTCAATGTGGGGGCAGAGGAGTTCTGGTCTATGGTCGAGATGGCCCCTGTCCATCCCGACTCTGGGCGTTTCCCGACTCCAGGCGGTTTGGGGATAGAGCAGGGCAGTCCTGGATGAAGTGGGTCAGGTCCCCACAGTAGAAACAGGCTCTGGAATGGCGTCGATGGTCTTTCTTCCATCATCAGAGGCCCCCGTGCGGTGCCTAGTTGCATGGGCTTGGGATCCGGGGGTTTTGTGGGGTCATTAGGTGGAAGGCTGAGAGTGGCTACCTGGGGCGTGGGGAGTCTAGTTTCTTGATGGCGCTCCTGTTGTTGTTCCGCCAGGCGGTTGTCGATTTGAAGGGTCAGGGTTGCCAATGCTTCCCAGGTGTCAGAAAGGGCAGTGTACGCCAACTGATCCTTCAGGTCCTCTGCTATGCCTCGCTGAAACTTCACCTTCAGGACATCTTCTGGCCATTGAAGTTCCAGCGCAAGCTGTTGGAACTGCGTGATGTACTCTAGAAGAGTTCCCTGTCCTTGCTTAAGGGAGAGGATTGAAGACTGTGCGTCTTGGACCCGGTGGGGGTGGTCAAACAAGAAGGTAAAGTCTCAAACAAAGTCCTCATAGTTTGTGAGGAATGGGCTGTCGCTACTCAACAGATTAGTAGCCCATTCTAGGGCTACCCCACCCAGGTTGCCTATTATGAAAGCCACCTTAAGCACATCAGTAGCATATGTAGTGGGTTGAACCTTAAACATGGGTTTACACAAGGCCAAAAATCCTCGAAAGGCCCTCCGATCTCCCAGAAATTTATCAATGCAGGCCCCCCAGGGAGCAGGTGCCGCAGCCGCCCCGTGGGATGGAGGGGGTGCCTCGGCTGCCATGGGAGCGGCAGCTCCTACTGGTGCTGCGGAAGAAGCTGCAGCAGCCTGTAGTTGGGCCACGGAGGTTGCTGGTCCGGTGTGCTGGGTTTGGAGATCTTTTATGTCCATTGCCAGCGACTGTACAGCTCGCACCAGATTCCCTATTTCCTGGGCCACATCCATACTATAGAACCCGGGGTTAGGCAAGTGGAAACGGGGTTTTGGAGCCAGTAATTCTTCAGTGGGGCAGGGGAACTGGAAAAGTAGGGGCGACCCCTTCCACTTACTCCTGAGGAACAGTCGCACGCTCTGCAATGGAGGCCCTGGGAGAAAATGCCCGTCAGGATAGAGTGGTGGCCCTATACCCAGATAAGAGTAGTGGCCTCTATATCATTGGGCACAGAGCTACAAAAGGATGGCATGACCCACTCACTCACCCAAGCACCCAGACAGGTGGGCAGGGGGGAAGGTGAGGTGGTGCAGAAGGGTGGATGGGAAGCAGGGCCCAGGACAAGGGACGCGGATAGAGGGGCTTTCACACTACACGGGGAGGGGGGAAAGGAGGACCCGGGGGGGGGACACTTGCTCTCCAGGGGAACACTTGATCCAGGGGAAGGGTTAAGGGTTCACAAACATGGCTGCCAATTACACTCAAGTATACACAAGAACGACACAATAACAGGGAGGCGACAAGACAGGAATGGGACGGGAAGGGTGAACAGGGACCAGGCAATCACACAGGGAATTGGGGAAATAGACATGAAATACTATAGCTCGAGAGTCAATGGAATCACACAAAATCACACTTAGCTTTCTCGTGGCCAGCTTCTCAGCTCTGATTACCGGCGCCACTATGCTGGAGGCGCCGGCATTTTGAAGTCCAAGCCCCACCTGCTTGCGTGCCTGCAGGCATGCGGAGCAGCATTCGGGGGGGGGGAGGTCTGACATCACGCCAAGAGCGTTCTGCCGCCGGTGACACACTGTCATGGGTTGTCCTGGCAACTGGTGGCGGCAGCACTTCTGCGAGAGTTGTTGGGGTTGCAGCAGGAGGCGGGGGTCTGTATCCTGCGTTGGGGCAGCAGGGTCAGATGTGTTGGGGTCCTGCCTCGGGTACCTCCTAAGGAGTCTGCGGCGCTGGCTGACAAAGTTAAAAAGTCATGGGATAAGAGATAGCATCTTACTATGGATCAGAAAGTGGTTAAAAGATAGAAAACAAAGGGTAAGACTAAATGGTCAGTTTTCACAATGGAGAGATGTAAAAAGTGGTGTGCCTCAGGGATCTGTATTGGGATCGGTGCTGTTTAATGTATTCATTAATGATTTGGAAAAGGGTGATAAGAGTGAGTTATTCAAGGTAGTTAAAACACAAGCAGACTGTGAGGAACTGCAACAGGATCTTACAACACTGGGTGCCTGGGCATCTAAATGGCAAATGCAATTTAATGTGGACAAGTGCAAAGTGATGCATGTAGGGAAAAATAATCCAAGCTATGCGTACACAATGCTGTGTACTAAGCTAGCAGTTACCACTCAGGAAAAGGATCTGGGGGTGGTTGTGGACAATACAATGAAATCCACAGTGCAGTGCGCAGCAGCAGTCAAAAAAGCAAACAGAATGTTAGAAATTATTTGAAAGGGGATAGAGAATACCGCACTTTGAATATTTTGTGCAGTTCTGGTCACCCCATCTCAAAAAAGACATAGCTGAACTAGAAAAGGCACAGAGAAGGGCAACAAAAATGATCAAGGGCATGGAAGGGCTCCTGTATGATGAGAGGCTTGGTAGGTTGGGGCTCTTCAGCTTGGAGAAGAGATGACTGAGAGGAGATATGATAGAGGTCTATAAAATCATGAGTGGTGTGGAACTAATAAACAAGGAGCAGTTACTTACCCTCTCAGCTAGTACTAGAACTACGGGACACTCCATGAAACTCATGGGTGGCAAGTTTAAAACAAATAAAAGAAAATATTTTTTCACTCAGCGTATAATTGGGTTGTGGAATCTACTGCCAGAGGCTGTGGTAAGGGCCAGTACTATAGCTGAGTTTAAAAGAGGTTTGGACAAGTTTCTGGAAGATAGGTCCATTAGCAGCTATTAGCCAGACAGGATCAGGGAACATGACGGGAGCTGGGGGAAAACAACAGGGAATGGATCCCCCATTGTGACCTGTTGGGTGCTTCTCCCAAGCCACCGTGATTGGCCACTGTCGGAGACAGGATGCTGGGCTAGATGGACCATTGGTCTGACCCAGTATGGCACTTCTTATGTTCTTATGTGCACAAATGTAAAGCAGCCTGTCCCAGTCCTTTCAGCTCCAGACCTCCCTGCTAGAGCATATTGCTGCTATGACAAGCATTGTTGTTCAGGGGCAGGCACCATTTCCCAACCCTCATCAGCAGTTCACACCCCACCACGTGGAGCCTGTCTACCTGCCCTGGTTCCTCCAGCAAGCCACCCTCCAGAGAAAGCACTGGAGCCCTCTTTGCGCTGTGCTCATGCCAGGGAACAGTTCCTGGGCCAGGCATGCTTCCTCCACACCAATCATTCTCTCATGTCTCCTGCACACACTCCTTCATCCACAGGCGGATCTGCAGGAGGAGGACGACTGAAAATGTCCCTCCACCACTCCCGCCACCCAAGGGAGCACATCCAGCTGCCTCCAAAGGGACCAGGCACAACAAAAAATAGTATCAATTTCTGGTAAATGAAGCTCTTTAATTTTTGTTCTGTTATTTATTTGTTAAATAGAGTTCTTTGATTTTCACAATTCATGGTTTCTGTGCTTCTGGGAAAGGAGAGACATCTGGGGGAGGAGAGGCCTTGGAGAATGGCAGAGCTACTAGCAGACAAAGGGCAGAGGCAGGTGAGGGATGTGGACTGAGGCAGCAGGCTTCGGCTGCGGGCAGCAGCCTCCAGCTATGCAGGGAGAAAAGGGGGGGGGGGAACCACAGCTGGGTGGTGCCAGGGTCAGGATTGTCACCCATCAGAAAACACCGTCCAAGGCCCAGGCCTAGGGGGCCTGCCCCTAAGGGCACTTTTAGACGATCACCAGACATGCGCATATTTGATATTTTGCGCATTCGCACGCGCATGGTAATTGTGCGCATATCGTTTTTAGACATCCGCTTTCTTGCTCATATTCTTGTAATGCGCTTAAAAGTCCCTCAGTTAAACAAGCGCGAGTTGTATTTACACGATCGTTGGTTACTCGCTGTTTTATAACGCGCATGTTTATGTCAGTAATGGCATTGATGCCAAGCGCTTGATTTGTTCCTGCCCATAATCCTTTGCTCTGTTTGAGAGGGAACAAATTTTGCTGCTGTGGCTCCTTATCTCAAGAGGATGGACCTACAGGTTGTCGCAGATCTCGGCACTGTTTGTGTTGTGTTTATCGCAGTGGTACACCAGATTCATTACGTCCTTCTTGATGAAGACGATTTAGGCGAATTCCATGCATTGGTGCTACACATCGAAAATGATTTGATGAAGGTAGGCAGTATTATGTACCGAGATAAACGCTGCTAATGTTTTCATATTGACAAGATCGATTAATAAATAAAATTTAGACATAGATGACTACACATCTGAACACGCATACACATGCCTTTTCCAATTTAAAACAAGAAATTTGCATTTTTAGAATATCTGACATTTCATACAACATATTGCAGCAGTTTAGCACAGTTAAAGAAGGCACACATAATCACAGTTGTTTTTATTATTATTTCTAAACCACAGATAATCGCCAGCCTTCCCGCTGAGCTTGCTGCTGCATCGATGACCTTGCAAGGCCTGCTTGGTGAGTCACTGCATGAGGTAGAGTCAACCCTTCCTATCAGACGTGCTGCCTGGTCCCTTCAACAAAGCACCGATTGGTCGGAGAATATTGTGAATGGGCCCAATTACTCTGATCTGCGCTGGATTGCAGACTTTCGAATGAGCAAAGCTGTGTTCCAAAAATTAGTAGATTCTCTCAGACCAACCCTAACTAAGAAAACAACCAACATGCGTGCCGCTATTTCGCCAGAGAAGAGGGTGGCAATCACGCTGTGGAAGCTCGCAACTCCAAATTCTTATTGTGCAGTAGCCGCACAGTTTGGGGTGGGTGTGGCAACAGTGTGTGATATTGTTAAGGAGGTGTGTAGTGTGATAAATGGCACACTGCTCCATAAGGTAATTGGTTTTAAAAGCAGCGACACAATAATGGACAGTTTTCAGCGTCATGGCTTCCCTCACTGTATGGGTGCTGTTGATGGGAGTCATATTGAAATACGTGCCCCCGTGGAGGAGCCAGAGAAGTATGTGTGCCGTAAAAAATTTTATTCAATTGTGCTGCAGGCAGTAGCTGATTCAGACCTCCTGTTCAGGGATGTTTATGTGGGGTATGCCGGGTCAGCCCATGATTCAAGAATCTTGCATTTCTCGCCACTATTTCACCGGAAATACAAGGGGATAGTACGGCCAGACCCTGTCATTCTTATTGAAGGCGTGCCAGTACACCCAGTACTGCTTGGGGACAAGGCATACCCTCAGGTCCCCTGGCTACTCAGGGTGTATGATGATGGTGAGTCACCTGCAGCCGATCGGTACAATCTGCGGTTCAATCATTGCCGCAACTTTGTTGAAAGGGCCTTTGGATTGCTAAAGGGGCATTCCCAGATGCTATTAAAGTGTGTGGACATGAGTGGACAATGCTGCAGAGGCGGTGGTCACCTGTTGCATTTTACACAACGTGGTCCAGACTGATGGGCAAGCCCTCGATTGGACTGAGGATGCAGAACCTGATGCACCTGACAACAACATTCAAGTACCTGATGTTGGGAACATTCCTCAAGTTGTGAAGCTGCTAGGTAATGCAGTAAGGGATGCATTTTGCACTCATTTTGAAAGAGAACATAATATGGGCATCCGTTGGCGGGCACCACAGCCAGAACAACCTAGGTAGTCTTATACCATCATTGACTCATGTAAGCAGCACTTTACCTCTGTTCATTGTTTATGTAAATCTGTTCAATGTTTGTTGTTAAAATTTTACAGTTTCATGTTATATTACATTTAAAACATTTTTGCTTTGTACATTATTATGTTAGATAATGTATATGATAAATGTGTTAAATGGATTGTAAAGTAATTATGTTGAATGTGTTACATATATCTGTTAAATAGATATGTTAACTAATAATATATAATAAAATAAGAATAATTTTTGAAATAAGCCTTGTTGGGTGGTGCTGTGATGGATACCTCAGAGTGTCCTGTCCAAGCCATTCTTCCACCACTTTTGGAATTGTCCCCTGTTCTCTTGGCAACTGGAGAAAATAATCAGCGCCACACAGGGGAAAGAAGGGTGGGGCAAGATGCCTGCCTTCTGCTTGGAATATACCTTGGCATATTCCTTGACATGGCCAATGCATGTGATGATTAGGGAAATATCCACTATGATAGCAATCAATGAAAATTTATGGGGACAAGCGGCCGGGGCTGGCCCAAGGGTTTGAGGGGCCAAGTGTCAAGCCTTGCTGCGGGGCCCCAAAGGCTTGGCACATGGCCTTTGGGGCATGTGCAGAGCATGTGAGGAGCCACTCGAAGAAGAACAGGCTCCAAACATTCTCACAAATACCCACCCTTCCAGCCTCGCATAGAATTTTTTCCTTCTATTTCTAGAAAGGGTTGGAAGGAACTGTCATTATGAGGAGGAGAGCACTTTTTATACTACATGAGCTTGAGACCATCATGTGGCTATTATTTGAATAGGGTGAGAATGCACAACTCAGTTGTGAGAATGTTGGGAGCCATCTCGAAGAACCTTCTTTACAAGGCAACAACCCTCTGGTCATGCACATGGGGAGGAGCTGTTTGTAAACAAACAGCCTTATCTCCCAGTCCCATGGCTGCTGCTGCTGCTGCTGCTGCTGCTGCTGCTGCATGAGCCTGGCAGCGAAGGCTGCGGAGGGGAGGAGGGGGCATGTGTCAGCTGACGTGGGGGCCAGGGCAGGGGGGGTGAAACCAAGCCAGGACAGGTGGCCGCCAGGGCTTTACTACCAATGGGGGTGGGAGGGAAATTTAAACCACAGTGTGCTGCGGGGCCATGTACCTTGGCACCGGTGGCACATGCCTCGGGCCGGGAAAACATACAACTTTTTCTAAGATCCTCCAACAGGTGCCTATGCAAGCCCTGGCACATGTATTAATCACAATTGCCCCAAAGCAGTTGCATAGGTGGCAAATCCACCTCCGAAGACTAATAAGCATTGTTTTGCTTTATAAGAGATCCTATTTTAAAACTATTAGATGATTTTTTTGTTCCCTGGGCTACACTGATCCAAAGGTTCACAGCAGCTGCGGCCCTAGACTCTTTTGAACACAGGCCTGTGGTCAAGTCTTGGTGACCTTGGTGTATGTACTGATTGCTGCAAGCTCGCTCACATCAAGGCAGAGCCGGGTGAGGTGAAGGTGGGGAAAGCTTTGGGAAGGGAATAACGTTAGATTTGGTTGCTATTCAATACGTTTTTTCTAACCTGGATCTTAAGCTGCAAAGTGCCTGCTTAGCCAACAACACTTTGGATATCTGTGTGGACCTCCAGGCCACCATGTGGGGGAATACCCAGCACATAATGTTGTGTCATGCTAGTAGGGTGAACCTGGGGAAACCACCACCACTGCCGTGCTCTCCCTTCATGTCCCCATCATTTCGGTCCTGTGAGCAGCAATGTCATGAAGTGCAACAGCAAGTTACTGGGCCTTGCCTTTCTAGCAACCAGAGGTGTCAGTGTAACATGGGGCTGTGTGGTCGAGGGAAAGGAACATTCGTTGTTTAAGTAAAGGGTGATACCATGTTAGGTGTAACCTTTCCCTTCCACATGCTAATTTCTGTTACGCTCCATCGCCTGGCTGTTAACAGAACTTTGGTGGTGTGCTCAGGATGAACAAAGACAGCTTACAGTCCACAGCACAGATTCATCATCTGTGCAACATAATCATTTCCTCTCTCTGAGAGCACAGACTCATCTCCACTCCCCTCCCTTAAAAGCTAACTCTCGTTCCTGAGGGGAGAGTTTGGATTTACTTAACTGATTCAGCACCTATAGAAGGGGAAGATAAACATAAACTAAGCCCATTTGGGGTCCTTGGGCTGCAGTTTTCCAACTTCTATGTTAGAAAAAAGGAAATTTCATTTGCCTTCTTCTTTGGGCACCACCATGGCATCACTTGTGCACAACGTTCCCCTAAGCGGAAGCTAACTGGAGTGGGGTGGAGGGGGAAGGATATTAGGCAAAAGAGCCCTGCCATTTGGGATCGTGGATTAAGTCAGGGGCTCCCCAGTGCTCCCCGGGCTCCCCAGTCAGTTTTCCATTGTCACCTAGAAAGTATCGGTGGTTGGAGGACATACTGTCATTTGGAAGTGGGGGGTGGGTAGACTTCAAGTGGTGGAGTATGGGCGGGTAGACTTCTGGAGTTGGAAGCAAGTGCTAGGTACTGATCCCCAGCTGCTCCTCCACAAACACAGAGGTTATCAATGGACCCCAAAAGCAAAGCCATAGGACTGAGTAGTGTCCCGAGGTTTAATAGGGATGGGCGAACGCGGTTCAGAAGTTCGGAGTTCGGCCTGAACTCGAACTGTTCGGATGACCGAACACGAACGTGAACAATCCGAACACCGAAATGGCCGAACAGTTCGGTAAGTTCGGATCATGTTCGGATGAGTTCGGGTGGCAAAAAAAAGGTTCACTGGAAGGTCAAACATGACAGGGAGGTGTAGTCACTGAGGAGCAGACTTCCAGGCACCAGGGGTGGATAGAGGCTTGGAAGAAACGAAACTAATTATCTGCCCCACCCCCCTTCCCAACACCTTCTGAGCTAGACACTGTTCCTGAACAGCAGGCGTTGGGTAGGATTTTTAGATTGCTTTAAGTTTCATTTCAGTTTTGTACTGAAATGAAACTTAAACCTTGAACTGAAACCTTGTGTTATGCATTTCACTGTACAGACTCATTGAGTATATATGTATTTCACTACAGACTCCTCTTCTGTTTGTGATTCCCCCACCATCCCATATATATGGGATGTATATATATCCATATATATTCATAGATAGATAGATAGATATGTAGAGAGTTGTAGGAGTTAGCTTAGTGATAGAGATAGCGTTAGTGATTTAGTTTTAGTGTTTGTAGTAGTAGGCCTGTGTACTTATTAAATAATCCATTTAGTTCATAGCATTTAGAATAGTTAATAGCAGTTAGATTTAGTGTATATATATATACATATATATATATATATATATATAATATTAGATTAAAAAAATTAATTAAAAAACCCCATATAAAAACAAAAAAACCAAATAAAAAAACAAAAGAAAACCATATAAAACCCAATAAAAATATAAAAAACAAAAAAACACCCATAACAACATTTTCCGAATGGCCGAACCGAACAGCCGAACGGCCTAACCGAACGGCCTGTTCGGACGACCGAACCGAACAGCCGAACCCGAACTCGGCGAACGAAACGAACGAACGAAACGAACGCATCCGAACCAAATGAATGAAACAAACAAACAAAACGAACACAGCTGAACCGAAGGGCCGAACCCGAACAGCGATCTGTTCGCCCATCCCTAAGGTTTAAGGAAAACCAAAGCAAGAGGCCAACAATAGAGTTCCACTCTCACCAATGTACTCATTTTCCCTTTATTTATGGTCACGCATGTCAGGGGGGTCCCTTACCAGTGGAACACTGTGCTGTGTCATACTCTGCGCCATTATGAATCGGTCTATACCAATCTGCAGCCAGATGCAGTCTATGGATTCCAATAATTCTAATGATGCCTACTGGCATAGTGCCAATGAACTGAGACAGAGTCTGGTTTCTTTGCTGTACATTTCTTTATTCATAATTTCACAACCATGGTTACGGTGTTAGCATAGGAATGCTGCGTGCTTCGGACACTCTACTGTCAGTACCGAAAACAAACACAGCTAAGGCAGGGTCATAAAAACAATACTCCTGGTTCAAAATGGTTTTCTCTTTGTAACGCACTCCACGACAAACCTTGGCTCCTGATGTTGTGCCGTGATGCCTTGCTCTTTGCAGAGCGTACCACGGCGATGCTTGGCTCCTGATGTTGCGACATGATGCCTTGCTCTTTGCAGAGCGTACCACGGCGAGGCTTGGCTCCTGATGTAGATATGTGATGCCTTGCTCTTTGCACAGCGTACCGTGGTGAGGCTTGGCTCCTGATGTAGTGAAGTGATGCCTGGCTCTTTGCAGAACGTACTGCGGCGAGGCATGACTCCGGATGGTGCTACGTGTCGACTGCATCGTTGCGGAGTTTGTTTCTTTTTTAATCTTGGTGTTCTGTCTTTGGGCAATCAACAACTCGAACTTAAACATACATAAGAGAAATATTGCTGATACTTTTAAAACACCGGGGGAAAAACCCGAAGGTATTTGGAGGGATACCTCTTTTGTCTCTGTGTGATCTACTACTGAGGCATATGCATATTTACCAGACATTGGTATTACTTTTGACACAAACAACATACCTCCCAAAAGAAACAAGCACAATACGTTTCATCCTTATTGTGTACAATACCTTGCAGCATAGCACATAACTCTAAGGTGAGAAACACTCTCGAGGCAGAATTTGGTGGCTAACGCGCAGCCTTTTATGCACCCTGTCACCCCCCCACTAGGTTTGTGCCCCGTGAGCGCCCCTGATAAGGGCTCCCGGGGTGCTCAAGTCCCCTTACTCTCCGGTAGGGGCCAAAGGAGAGGGGAAGGTGGCACCCCCTCCGAGGCCGGCCCCTTAACAGCGGGCCCCTGCCCGGACCTACCCGCACCCTCCCCCGCTTCTCCGTTGCCCCTAAGGGGTTTAAGTGCCTGGACCCACGTTGTGCCATGGGGTTCATGTGGCCTGTCTGTAAACCCTCCCACCCCCTAGAGTTTCCCTGCCCAGTCACTTCCCTATGGCATGGCCAGGGTTTGTAGCTTCTGCTGCCGTTGTGGCCATTTTCCTGGGTTCGGGCAGCATGGCTAGTTACGGGAATCGCCTCCTCTGTGCTCCTTCCAGGTGTCCTCTTGTAGCCGGGGGTGAGCCTGCCTCTCCCATGGGCGTGCGCGTCCTTCTCTCCTTGGCCACGCTTTACCTCTGTCTCTGTCCCCGCCTCCTGTGTCAGCCGTCTCCACCCCTCTTTCCACAGCTGATGGCCACGGCATCTCTGGCGGTCTCGGCAGGATCCCAGTTGCCGCTCTAGGTACCGCCTTCACTCTCGGCCTGCTGCTGATCCTGAAGCGGATCACACACCCCCGTCGGCAAGAGCACGGCCGGGTCTTGCAGGATGCAAGGGGCGGACGGGTCCTGTCATGAGAAAAAGCCCGCATTACCGTGGCGTCAGCCCGCCCTATGGGAGATCATGAAGCAGAAGGGCTGTAAGGTCAAGTACCAGAGCATTAGCCTGGCATTATTGTCCTTCATTGACGCCAACCACTGTAATGGGGCATGGTCCGTAACGATTTGGAAAGGGGCGCCAGACAAATAATACCGCAGGGCCCCCACTGCCCAATGGACAGCTAGCGCCTCCTTTTCGATGGTTGCATAAGCTCGCTCCCGTAAGTCCAATTTCCTGCTAATATATGCAACTGGGTGCTCCTCTCCCTCCACTACCTGGGAGAGGACAGCTCCCAACCCCACATTGGAAGCGTCCATCTGGAGTATGAAGGGTATTGCAAAATCCGGACTGCGGAGGACTGGGGCCTTGCATAACCTCTTTTTCAATACCGAGAAGGTTCTCTTTCCTTCCTCTGTCCACTGTACCACCCTGGGTTTTTTCTTTCTCGTTAACTCTGTTAATGGAGTAGCTATGGTTGCAAAATGGGGCACATGTTTTCTGTAATATCCCACCAAGCCCAGGAACTGCTGGACCTGGACCTTGATACTGGGTAAAACCCATTCCCGTAGGTCGCGTATCTTTTCCCACACGGGATGCACCCATTCCCCACCATATACCCTAGGTAGTGTACCTCCCTTAGGCCTATCTTACATTTTTTGGGGTTGGCTGTCAGTCCCGCGTGACCTAACACCTGGGCTATGGCCCCGAGGTGTCGGGCATGCTCATCTCAGGTGTGGCTAAATATTATAATATCATCGATACAGGCGGCGGCATACCCTCCATGACCACGTAACACCCGGTCCATCAGCCTCTGGAAGGTAGCCGCCGCGCCATGTAACCCGAAGGGTATCCTGACGAATTGGAACAAGCCCAAATGGGTAGCAAAGGCTGTCTTTTCCTTAGCCCTCTCCGTCAAAGGAATTTGCCAGTACCCTTTAGTGAGGTCCAGGGTTGACAAATAGGTTGCTCTCCCTATGGTTTCTAGCAAGGTGTCCACCCTGGGCATGGGATAAGCATCGAACCGGGATATTGCATTAACCTTCCAGAAGTCTATGCAAAACCGGGTCGTCCCATCAGGTTTTCTTACCAACACAGGTTGACTTCTCCAGGGGGAGCAGGACTCCTCTATTACTCCTAAGGCTAACATGTCCTTAACTTCCTTCTCTACTATCTGCCATTTATGGGGTGATGTCCACCGTGGCGGTTCTCTAATGACTTTCCCTGGTTCAGTCCAAATATCATGTTGCATTACTGGGGTATACCCCGGTTTGTCCATGAAAACCCCCTTATACTTCTCTGTTAGCTCTACTAATTGTGCTCTCTGCCCATCCGTCAGAGTGTCCCCTAAGTGAATGGCCACCTGGTTTGATCTTGAAGGGTCCACGTATACCCCTTCTCCGCCCAAGCCCAAGGAGGAATTCTCTTGGGTTCCTCAGTCATCCCTTTCATGCCATACTTTTAACAGGTTAATATGATACGTCTGTCTTTCCGGACGCCTCCCTGGCTGGCAGATCACATAATTAATGTCTCCTACTTTAGACTCCATTTCATACGGGCCCTGCCACGTGGCCAGGAGTTTTGAGTCACACGTGGGTAGCAACACCAGGACCCTTTGCCCGGGTTTGCAGCTGCCGAAGCTTAGCCCTCCGGTCATACCCATTTCTGCCTCTGTTGGGCTTCCTCTAAATGCTTCTGGGCGAAGGTAGCCACCCTGGTCAACCTTTCGCGTAGTTGCGTAATGTATTGGATTTGATTTACGGGTTCAACCCCCGGGGTTTCCCAGGCCTCCTTGACCATATCTAATAACCCCCTGGGTTGCCTCCCATACAACAACTCGAAGGGTGAAAATCCCAGGGAGCTCTGGGGAACCTCCCGATATGCGAACAAGAGGGCCGGCAACAATGTGGCCCATGCCCTGGGCTCCTCCCTCACAAACTACCTCAACATTCCCTTTAGGGTCTGGTGGAAACATTCCACCACCCCGTCCGTCTGGGGGTGATACACCGAGGTCTTAAGGTGTTTCACCTTCATCAGTTTACATAACTGCTTCATTATCTTGCCCGTGAAATTAGTCCCCTGGTCTGTGATCAGGGCCCGGGGAAACCCGACCCTGGAAAATATGGTCAGTAACTCTTTAGCCACCACCGTGGCTTTTATGGACCATAGGGCTATCGCCTCGGGATATCGGATGGCATAGTCTACTACCACCATAATATACCGGTGCCCCTCTGATGAGGGTTCCAAGGGCCCCACCATGTCCATCCCTATCCTCTCAAAGGGAATCCCTATTATGGGTAGGGGAATCAAGGGAGCCGGAGCCACCTTTCTTTTGGAGGTCAATTGGCACTCCGGGGAGTCCGGGCAGGAGGTACAAAATCTCCGCACCTCTTCTTGGATTCCCGGCCAATAAAACCATGTAATGATTCTTGCTATCATCTTTTCGTTTCCCAAATGTCCCCCACAGGGGTTCTCGTGAGCAAGTTGGAGAATACCCCTTCTCGTGGGTTGTGGCACCACCAGCTGGTACACCTCATCCCCCGTGCCCTTCTCCTGATCCACCCTATACAAACGGTCCTGTATTAATTCAAATCGGGGGTGTCGGCGTCGCCCCCCTTCCTCCCTTTCTACCCCACTGATTACCCCTACTTGTTCGTATGCTCTCTGTAATACGGGGTCCTCCCTTTGGGTCCTAACAATCTCTTCTGGGCTTACCAACCATGGTGAGTTCCACGGGGTCGGGGCATTCTTTCCCTGAGGTCGCCCAGTTCCCTCCGCTGGGGTCGGGTTGTCCTCCCCTTCTCCCAAACATCCCTCCAGTCGCCTCAGCAGCTCCTCCCGATGGGGCCAGTCCCGGCCTACCACTATGGCATATGCTAGTCCCGGGACTACCCCTACCCATTTAGCGAGCCCCCTCCCCTCTACCCATAAATGCACCTGGCAAGTGGGGTAGGGTTTTATGTCTCCATGGACACATCTGAGTTCTATATAGGGCCGGCCTGTTTGGGTTAAGCCTTGTATGCCTTCCCGCACCAGGGTGTGGGTGCACCCGGTGTCTAGTAGGGCCTTATATTCTCTTCCCCCTATCCAAGCAGAGACGAGGTGGTCCGGCTTCTCCCTTTCCTGGCCTACCCCGAGTCAGCCCTCCACATAAGTGCAGTCCATCATGGGGCAGCCCCTCCGGATATGTCCTGGCTTCCCGCATTGGAAGCAGAGTCATTGGTCGCCCTGACCCCCTAGGTGTCCTAGGCCCCCGGGGTTACCATTTAGCCCCTTGGCCTTTAGGGTGCTTCCCGGATACCCCGTAGGGGTCGGGAGCCTTCTACTGGGCACGTGCTCTCTACACTCTGCCCCCTTAGGGCTCTCCCTTCTTGGTTCCCTACCCCCAGGGCTGTTGGGCCCTGCTTCTTTCCCTGTGTTACCCCATAGGCCCCCTCTTGTTCTCTTCCCCATTTCCTGCACCCCTTGGGCAGCCTCAAAAATTTAATAATTTTCCATTAGGGTCGTGGCTTCCTCCAAGGTTGTGGGGTGGTGGCGAGACACCCAGGCCCTTCCCCCCGGAGGAAGGATCTGTGTAAATTGCTCCACCATAATTAGCTCCAGTATTTCCGTCGAGGTTCGGGTCTGGGGTTTTAGCCACCTTGTGGCATGGGTTTTTAGTTGTTGAGCCATACTGCGAGCGCTGGAGGAAGCGTTATACCTCTCCTCCCTAAAGCGTTTGCGGTAGGTCTCTTCTGAAATATCCAAGCCCCTCAATATGGCCACTTTAACCTTTTGGAAGTCTGCAGCTTCCGTGCAGTCTAGTCTGTCATAAATAGTTTGTGCTGCGCCCGACAGAACCGGTGCTAGGAAGAGGGCCCACTGCTCGGCGGGCCATTTTGCAGCCACTGCGACCCTTTCAAAGACGTTAATAAAAGCCTCGGGGTCGTCGGTGGCGGTCATCTTTGATAGCCACATTTGCGGGGTTTGGGGGTTCCTAGAGTTGGCTACACTCTCCACCATTGCGGTTAAAGCTGGGGACATTAAGGCGGTCAACTGCTCGGTCAGCCGTGTCTGGGAGGTAACCTGAGCGTTCGCCACCTCTGTGGACAGCTGCTGAAAAAAGCCCTGCTGTTGCTCCATTTGCACCTGGTGAGTCTCTACAACCCACTGGAAGAGCCCCTCGCCCGCGAGAGGGACGGGGTTTGAGTGGTCCTCCATGGGCTCTTCCGTTTGCCCCTTCAGGAAGACCCTGCCGACTGCACCAGTTGTCACCCCCCCACTAGGTTTGTGCCCCATGAGCGCCCCTGATAAGGGCTCCCGGGGTGCTCAAGTCCCCTTACTCTCCGGTAGGGGCCAAAGGAGAGGGGAAGGTGGCACCCCCTCCGAGGCCGGCCCCTTAACCGCGGGCCCCTGCCCGGACCTACCCTCACCCTACCCTGCTTCTCCGTTCCCCCTAAGGGGTTTAAGTGCCTGGCACGTTGCACCACGAGGTTTGTGTGGCCTTTCTGTAAACCCTCCCACCCCCCAGAGTTTCCCTGCCCAGTCACTTCCCTGCGGCCGGGCCTGGGTTTGTAGCTCCTGCTGCCGTTGCGGCTGTTTTCCTGGGTTCGGGTGGCGTGGTTAGTTCCGGGAATCGCCTCCTCTGTGCTCCTTCCAGGTGTCTCTTGTAGCCGGGGGCAAGCCTGCCTCTCCCGTGGGCGTGCGAGTCCTTCCCTCCTCGGCCACACTTTACCTCCGTCTCTGTCCCCGCCTCCTGTGTCAGCCGTCTCCGCCCCCTTTCCCCAGCTGATGGCCACGGCGTCTCCGGTGGTCTCGGCAGGATCCCAGTCGCCGCTCCAGGTACCGCCTTCACTCTCGGCCTGCTGCTGATCCTGAAGCGGATCACACACACCCTTCCCTTTCACTGTATTTTCTAGTGAGCTCTGCATGTTGCTTGTCTGTGGTGAATGGAGGATGCGGCCGGTTGCACAACTGCACGAGGTGTTGCATGAGCAGGGGAAGTATTGCATAGAGGCTGTGATCTTGTGCTTTTGGATACTGTTTCAGCAATTGTTTCCGCAGCACTAGCCACCCTAGCAAGTTCTGATATTTTTTTCCGTGTTATCCATTGACACATCAATCTTTGTTTGTGTTGTCTGTCAAACATCTCCGCCAAGGATTGGTGGTGATGCACCATGTCCACCACGGCCTCCTTTACCGATGTTTGGAATGCACGTGCTATATCTGCCACAGCAGCCTTACTTTGCTTGGAAAGTTCCCTAGCGAGCGCGGTACGGGTCCTCACTCGCTGCTTTCGTAGTTGCTGCATGCGTTCGGCAGGTGTTCTTCTGCTGGTGTGGGTTGTCGTGTCAGAACTGGTACTGGGGATGTCAGCACCTGTTTTGAACCCAAAAAAAAGAGTATAACATTGTTTCCCAAACACATGCATTTCTTTCTCACCAACATAACTTTGGATTATCTTTGGATTCCTATCTGGGAACATATTATATGTGCATGTTCTATATATGTGTGTGTGTATATATGTACATATTTCTATCTACCGCACCTGAAATATTTGTTCATTGACACATTAAAACCATTGCAATTTAAATCACAGCATATGCACAATACTGGGATGATTGATATGCGAATGCTAAGCTTGATATCTGCAGAAGAACGCTATTTCTGAAAACGAGGTTGTAATTAATTGGTTTAAATTTTCTTTTTCTTTTAATGTGCACCGAAAAATAGTCACGTACTGTGCAAAATGGATGCAAACACATAACGTACCAGCCAACCGAAGATGGTATTTCAAGCAGTACCCACCTGTCACATGAGCACTCAACGGACTTTGTGGCGCTTGGTTCTCTGCTTCCACCATCTCCAGTACGATAAGTGGAGTTTCATGCACAGTCTGGTTGTACCGCTGTATATTGCCGTCATCGTCTCCATCATCCTCATCATCACTGGATGTTGTTGCATGTGTGTGGTGATGCAGTGCTTGTTCCCTCGAGTGTCCAAGTTCCTCTTCGTCAGGTGACTCGTTGCCATGCTCATCCCCACCTGTAGGCAGTCCACCTGTACGAATAACGTGACTTCCACACACACGGGGACACACTACTTTGTTTGAGAGCTGCAGGAACCGATCAAGGAGCTCCTCATATTCCCAGTCGCGTCAATTGTTGCCCGACTTCTCGTTATGCATTTTTATCTTCTTGTATTCACCACGCAGCACCTTTGCCTTTGCCCGTAGCTGACATCCAGTTCTTCAGAAGCCACACGCTCTCATGATAGCGGCTATTTCCTCGAACACGCCTATGTTACGGTAGGACCTTCCCAATAATGTCTGGAAGCGGTCTTGGCCCCATACTTCTATGAACACCACTGTTTTGGCTCTACTCCACTGTGCAGCTTTGGATCGTCCAGATGGGCTGTCTGGGTTTCCGGAAGCCATGTTGAATCTCTTAGCTGTTTCTGAAAGATAAAATATCTATAACAATACTGATAATAGGGACATATTTTTTAAAAAGGAGTACATACCTATTGTGATGTACATTACTGGAGTTTATAAATTAATTCAACACAATGCTTAATAAAATAAATTTAGGAACTTATTTCTTCTATTTTTATTATTAAGTTCATCATAGCTCCATTCACTTTCAACGAAGGCTCAGCAAAGTGGGACAGGTCGAGGGGTGGGTGGACTAATGGAGGCACATGACTTGGTGTGCCTGGACAATAGGATCCAAGTCTACGGGCAGGTGAGGGATGGGTGGGTTGCGGGCTCCGTTTCAGAATACCTAGATAAGACGGAGTGGGTAGGGTAGGGGTGTTTCGGGGGTGTAGGAGGTGGAGGGGAGGAGTGCAGACACTTGCCGTTGTTTGTCTCCCAATGCAGAGCCCCGTCTATGGGCGGGTGCGGGCTGGGTTGGTGGGCGTAGGGCTCTTGCAGAAGACCTGAAGAGGGAGGGAAAAAAGAGGCGAGTGAGTAGGGAGGGGGTGCAGAGAGGAGGGGCGGGGGTTGTCGGGGTGCAGGAGGTCGAGGGGTGGGGGTTGTGTTCAGTGCTGCAGGCACTTGCCGTCGTTTGTCTCCCCAAGCTGAGCCTCGTCTACGGGCGGATGCGAGTTGGGTGGGTGGACGTAGGGCTCCGTTGCAGAAGACCTGAAGAGGGAGGGAAAAAAGAGGCGGGTGAGTAGGGAGGGGGCACGGAGGGGAGGGGAGGGGGTTGTGGGGATTCAGGAGGTCGAGGTGGGGGCCCGGGGTAGTCGAGGCACTTACCGTCACTTGGCTCCTGAACCTGACCCCCAGCGGCAGCAAGGTGGGGGCAGGGTGGGTCGAGGGCTCCGTTCCAGAATAGGGGGAACAAGAGAAGTTCTTCAGAGCATCTGGAAGGGTCATGTAGCTGAATGTTCAAGGTACTTGGTTTGCAATGAAGCCCACAGCAGTTCTTGGCATGCTAGAAGCTGAAAAAGGCATAAGAATAAGGAACACAGCATCTGCAGTGAAAAAGAGAGACTGGAAGTATAACTTTTCTTTTGGTTGCATGATAACTTTTATTCCGCTCACTGAGACAGCCATAGGCATAATTAAAAATAAAAAGGGTGTATCCCTTGGCTGTGAGAATTGTGGGTATAGAAGCTGGCCATCGTGGAAGACCAGAAGAGGATTTAAAAAACAAAAACAAAAAAAACCCCTCTGTCTGCATTGCAATCTGTTGATGAATGGCTGTTGTAAACTAAGCACACTCCCTACCTGAGGGACAAACTAACAGTATTTGTGGAAGGAATCTAGCCCTGGCAATGTTCAAGCACAGGGTCCGGTGAAGGAAAATAAGCTTAATCAGAAAATGGCTGTCACATAGCAAAATGCATGCGTGGGCATTCTAGGCACGTGCAATGGTAGGAAATTTCATCGTTTAAAAAAAAGAGCATTAATAAACTGTATTTAAATCACCAATTTCAAACCAACAATGCTCCCGGGGGATACAGCCGCCTTCTCTCACAACGCTTGCCGGTAGCATGGCTGGCCAGGCGGCAACCTTTCCTGGTCTCCCTCCCATTCCCCCCCTCCCCATGCAACCCAAACCTAAAATTCTTTCCGGTCTCCACTACACACAATCCCCCACCACCACCACAATTCTTGCGAAGTTAAAAGAGAAATAAACCCCTCTCCAGTGAGACAAACCCCTCTCCAGCGACCCAAACCTTTGAAATTTCTTTCCAGTTTCCCGCAAACACAATCCCGCCCCCGCCCCACAATTCTTTGGAATTTATTTGAGAAATAAAGACCTCTCCAACAGTGCTCATATCTTACGAATTATGTGAGGAGGGTACGGCTACAGGCCAGCCAGCAGTTTCTCCGTGCAGTGACCGCACCTCAACAGCCATCGTCTCAGAATAAGGCGTGGCAGGACAAGCACGCCACACAAAATGGCCGTTGTTGTGTTACTGCACATGCGCTTGCGCAATGACGCTTACACGCCAACCCAAACGTGTTTGTTTGTCAATCGTGCGCATGTTTAGTTTACATGATCGGGAATCCTACAAATACGCGTCAGAATCTGAAACCGTCTTTGTGACCCCTACATTTTAAAAACAGCACAAGGACGGTTTGAAAGTTGGAACATGCGCAATAGAACCGGTTTCAGAATTCAGACAAGCAGGCCAAAAATGCGCTTGTTTAATAAATAAGGCGCATTTAGCATCTCGTCTAAAAGCGCTCTAAGTCCAGGCCTGCCTGCATCTGCCCAAATGTTTAAATGTGTTTGCATGTACACTGCTGGTTTCCCCCCCTCCTCTCCCAAGCCTGTGCAAAGGCTGTGGCCATTTTTTGGGGACCCCACTGGTCTTGGCTGCTCTTGGACAAGTTAAAATGGTCCCTGTCTTTGCTGTTTTCCACCTAAACTGTCTTTTTGTTTTTTGGGTGGAGGGACCTAGGAGCTTGGCTGGAAGGAAGGGTTTCTATTTGGTTTGTCTAAGATCTGGCATGATTCCACACCTCGTCTCACTCTCCTTGTGAACAGAGGAGAAAGTAGGTAGGAGCATGGCAGCACAAAGAGTTCCCAACATTAACTAATGTAATGTCCATCCAACGTTAACCCTGGCAACTCCTTGCTGCTGGTTTAAGCCACGCCACTGGTCTAACCGTTGGCCAGGCTCTGCCCCTAGGCCCGCCGGCGGTAGGTTCAACCCATCCACTGCCCCACCTCCTCAAAAACCACCAGCCACCACTGATAGAGTATGTAATTTGCTCAGCTCAGCATTATGTGCATAGTAAAAGGTCATCTCCAACTGTCAACTGGTTCTAGGTATAAACCCAGATATGAACCTCTGTGGGTGGGCAGGGATAGCAGGTGCTGGATCACCTCCCAGATTCATAATAGCCTGGAAAAAAGAAACAGCTGGTGTGGCTTCTTCTTCCCATTGTTTGCCATGGTTGAGTCCTGACAGGGGCAGGGTACTGGGAAGGGAATGGGGGTTGGTGGGTGGAGCGTGGTGGAGAAGAATGCCTGCGCGTGTCTTAGGCTAAACCTGTGCGAGGAGGCTGCCTCAACACACAAGAAATACACACAGGAGGCTGCCCATCTACATGCTAAACATGTGAGTGGGGGATGCACATACCGAACCCGGACTCCAGGGGGGCTTTTGTCTGATTTGGATCTGACCACCATTGTCTATGCTTTTATAACCTGGAGTTTAGATTACTGCAGTGCGCTCTATGGGGAGCTGCCCTTGAGGATTGTTTGAAAGCTGTAGCTGGTGCAGAACATAGTGGACTAGGACTAGCTCCTTTCGGCAGTGGGTCACCGTAAGCACATTACACATGTGCTTCAGAGTCTGCACTGGCTACTAATAGCTTTCCCAGCACAATTCAAGGTGCTGGTTTTGACTTTTAGCACCCTAAATGGCCTTGACACCACATATCTGAAAGACCAGCTCTCTCACTATGCTCTATTGTGATCCCTACGGTCACCTAGAAGCACTCTCTTACAGGTACCATCTACCACCACCCCTCTTCAGGTCCATATGGTGAGGTTGCAGAGACGCATTCTTGGTTGCATCCCTGTGTTGTGGAACTCCCTTCTCCTGGAAGTCCATCAGAGCCCGAGCCTGAGCATTTTCTGGAAGCTTCTACTACTACTAATAATAATAATAATAATAATTTCGATAGCGCTACTAGTCGTACACAGTGCTGTACAGATACACACAGCATAAAGAAAGTCCTTGCTCCCTGGAGCTTACAATTTAATCAAGACTCAAAGACATAGGCTGCTTTTAGACATCTGCAGCACACACATGACTTGAAATCACACCATATGTAAAAATCCCATGGGTGGGGTTTAGATGTGACATCTCAGGTGTTAAAGCCAGTCGCGCATTCTTTTAAAACCACGAATTAAATACCTTGATGTCGAGGTATTTAGTTTGCGGTTTTAAAAGAATGTCTGACCAGCTTTAACGCACAAGAATTTATGTCTAGATCCCACCTGTGGGATTTTTACACATGGTGCGATTTCATGCCACGTGTGCGCCATGCACGTCTAAAAACAGCTGCAGACAACTACAGATAAGAGTCTTCCTATGAATAATGGACTACAGGATACAGGTATTCAGAAAGTTTATTTATTTCAGTTAAAATGGTTGAAATCAACAAGGCTATGATATGGACAGGGCCTGGATTCATGGCTTAAAAGCGATCTTGAAGAAGAAGGCCTTTATATGAACAGGGAGGCAGCCTGATGCACCACCTCAGGAAGTTTTTTCCAAGCATACAGAAAGTTCAGACTCGGGAGTTGGCAATGGAGGAGAAGGACACAGATAAGAGCGTCTTGCCCAATGAATGGAGGTCACAAATAGGGGTGTAGGGGGAAATAAGAGAGGAGAGGTACTGAGGAGCTGCAGAGTGAAGACACTTGTAGGTGAATAGGAGAAGCTTGAACTGTAAGCGGAAGCAGATGTGAAGCCAGTGTACTGACTTGAGGAGAAGGGCTACGAGGTCATAATGGCATGCAAGGCAGGCGAGTCTTGCAGCTGAACTTTGAAGAGACTGTAGTGGAGATAAGTGGCTCAGTGGGACATATGTGAGAAGCAGGTTGCAGTAGTCTAAGCGGGATGTGATGAGGAAATGGATTAGGGTTTTAGTAGTGTATTCAGACAGGAAGGGATGGATTCTGGCGATATTAAAGAGAAATAAATGGCAAGTTTTAGCAGTGTTTTAGATGAGAGCAGAGAAGAAGAGAGAAGAGTCAAAGATGACCTTAAGGTTATGGGTTAAGGGGACTGGGAGGATGAGTGTTCTCTACAGAGATGGAGAGAGGTGGGAGGGGAGAAGTGGGTTTGGGAGGAAAGATAAGAATTTCTGTTTTGGCCATGTTAAGTTTAAGGTGGCGGTGAGACAGCAGCAATGTCAGGCAGGCAGGCTGAGATTGGGACTGGATTCTGGATGAGAGTTCTGATGATGAGGTAGATCTGAGAATCATCAGCATAAAGTTGGTACTGAAAGCCATTGGAGGAGATCAGGGTATCAAGGGAACGAGTGTAGAAAGAGAAGAGGGCACTGGACTGAGCCCTGGGGCACACCAACTGATAGTGGAACAGCAGTAAAGGAGGATCCACCAAAAGATACACTATATATGCGGTGGGAGAGGTAAGAGGAGAACCAAGATAGGACAGAGTCCCAAAATCCAAAGGCAGACAGAGTGTCAAGAAGCAGATGGTGGTCAACAATGTCAACAGCAGATAGGTGAAGGAGGATGATAGAGTAATGGCCCCTGGCCTTGGCCATGAAGAGGTCATTGGAGACTCTGACAAGGGCTGTCTCCGTGGAATGTAGAGGGCGGAAGTCAGATTGGAATGGAAGCAATGTAAGATCTTTCCTTTGGGCCATGCATTTGGCAGGTGAGGATAGGGGCTGGGGGTGGGGGGCATTAGGGAATTTTTATATATTTTATGTACTTTTTATATAGCTCTTATTTTGTAAGCCACACTGAGCCTCATGGGAAGAGTTGGGTATAAGTCTGAATAAATAAATATACCTAGCAGGTACAGCAGTTACACACACTCAGCATGGCTGTAGAGTGCACGTGTGTGTGTGTGTGTGTGCACGCATGCATGTGTGTGTGATCAGCAAGTGCCTGCTGGAGAGAAACAGTAGCACAACCCTGGAATGGCTAGTGTGTGTGCGTGTACACACACAACACATTCTGCTGTGCACAACCTCTGTAGTCTCTTCTAAGTGAGATACAAGTAAGAGATGCTCTGACCTGCCCATCTTTCCTGTTATTCAGAAGCCGGGCTGACCCCTGGCTAAAGGCCTCCCTCCTCTGATCCACAGCTCAGCTGCTCTCCTGCTGCCTCACCAACAGGGAGAGCAGGAAAACCTGCAGCTCTAGATTAAAGAGAAACCTGCAGGATAGAGAGACTGAGAGCATCAGCTCCCAATGGCTCTGCACAGCCCCACACACTTCTCTTCCCTTCTGTCTTCTCAGGATGCTTTGAAAAGCTTTGGCTACACCTAGGAAGCTGATTGTGTTTGTATCACAAACCCCTTGCCTGCCAAACGACTTCCAGGTGAGGCTGGCCCCACTAGTGTTGCCAAAGTAATTTGGATAGAGTGAGAAAGGATAGTTGCTGTGCACTTTAGGAGGCACTAGAGGAAGCTGTTAGTGTGTCTTCCCCCTTTGATCCCCCAAAGCCCTAACCCCATCCACACACACTCAGCCAGCTTCTGGCAATTTCAAATGCTGGTGGGAAGCAGAGGGGGACAGGCCCCATGTCCCCAGCAAGTAGCAGACAGTTCCCTGTGACCCTATCTTAGGTGCCTGGGTTGATCTTATTGCTCGGATGCTCTGGGAACGTTCTGGGATGCTTGTGGAGGAGGGAGTGCTGGAAAATTCTCTGTGTGCTATTGCTGGGATGCTCTGGAAACGTTCTGGGATGCTTGGGGAGCAGGGAGTTCTGGGAAACGTCCCATGTGCTGCTGGTGGTAATGCAGTAACCATGTGGCTGCCAGCTGCCCACACAGCATTCTCTTTGCATCTCACAGCTGGCAGCATCCCCTTCCACTCCTCCCTCTGCATCCCGAAGCAGTTTCACACACCAAGGCACAGCACAGTGCCAGGACACTAGCTAACAGCAGACACACAGCACAGGTGCTCAGGAACGCACGCACCCAGAGGGACTATCAGTGCAGGTTCAGTTTCACCACCATACGCAGCAACTGGCTCAATAGCCTGGCAAAGCCTCAGAATACAAAATCTGCCACAGTGGTCCTGCCAACCTGGGGCTTCTCTTCAACATGGGTCAGCACTCGGAGCTTCAGTCAGGAAATATATGGAGTGTTCCCAATAGCCAGAGTTTTCCTCTCTAACCGCCTTGGACCTTTCTCCAAGAGTTTATCTAATCCTTCTCTGAACTCACTTATACCAATTGCCTTCACAACATCCTGTGGCAATGAGTTCAACAGGTTAACTGTGCAATGTATGAATGTGCACGTGTTGCAAGGGATGGAACAAGCCTCCTCCCACTGAGGCCTTTGTGTAGTGACCTACAATGGGAGCAAGCAATAGGGCAAGGGAAAGATGCAAGGCAAGGTAGAAATATATCATGGAGCTTTGAGATGTCTAGGAACTAGACCCGGTATTGGCTACAGTATAAACAATGGGAGAGAGGTGGGGTGGGAAGCTGTGGGGCAGGACTGAGGTATGTAGGCAAAGCTGGGGGGCAGGACTGAGGGACACTGGGAGAGCCAGCACCTGAAACAGCAGGGGAACAGATGGGTCTGCTGTGCAGGAGCAGAGATGGCCAGAGGCCCTAGCTGGAGCAGTGGGGATTAAGAGACATTGATGGGGCAAGGCCCACACAGTGTGGAACATACTTTTAAGGCTCCCCATGGGACAGGATTGGCAGCCCCCGCACAAAAATTCATTTACTCCCAAAGCCAGCAAAACCTGGACTGCTCTTCCCACCCCAAAAAGCCTTGGCATTAAGAAGCCAAGGGAAGCTATGAGCCAGGTTCTGAGGCCTCCCAGGAGGCTCAGAATCCCTGTCCCTTCTCTAGCTCCTGCCTTTGGGAGGTGCAAGGGGCCAAGTGCAGGGTCTCTATCAGCATTTAACAAGGGGAACACCTGCCTCCTTCACAATGTAATGATGACCCTTAATGACAGAATCTAATCCATCCACCAGTGGCTAGTAACCAGAATAGTGAAGGGGGGCAGTCTTTGGATGCTGGGAGGGAATGAAACAGTCACAGGGAGGGGGAGGCATTCACCTTCAAATACGGCTGTGACTCAGTTTCCCCACTTACAATCCTTCAAGCTGCAATTCTTTAGCCACAAACCCTCCAGCTTCTTGCTGCAAAGAGCATGTCTCCTTACAAGGGCATAGGCTCAGACAGATTCACTGGTGCCTCCCAAATCCCTTCTGTACTGGGTGCTCCTTTGGGACAGAAAATTTGAGAGGGAGAAACAGCCCTTTATTGAACAAAGGCCCATTCTAGCACTGTGATGACAGTTTTAGCAAAATGAGTGCTCAGACACTTTAAAGTAGAAACAAACAGAATGGCAGAGAAGGATCTGGGAGTTGTGGTGGATCATAAACTCAATGCAACACTATCACAAAAAAAGGCAAATGCCATTTTAGTTTGCATTGACAGGTGCATTGTTTCCAAAACCTGGGAGGTGGTGGTGCCACTTTACTAACCTGGAATAATCTGTTCAATTTTGGCACCACACTTTAAGAATGATGTAGACAAATTATAGACGATATAAAGGAAAGTAACTAAGATGATAAAGGGTCTGGAAGACAAGACATATGGGGGGAAAGTTGAAAGAATTGGATAAAGGAAAAATAAGGTGGGACAGTTTTCAGTTTTCAGTTATCTAAAAGGATGCTATGAAAAGATGCCATTTGCTCCCCACTGTCATAGAAGACAGAACAAGAGGGAATGGACTTAAATTGCAGCAATGAAAATTTTAGCTAGAAAGTAGGACAAACTTCCTAACTCTCAGAAATGTTGGGGAATGGAATAGGCTGCTCAGGGAGGTTCTGGAATCTCCCTCCTTGGATGTTTTCAAAACCTGGCTGGACAAACATCTGTCTGGGATGCTGTAGGTAGAGGATCTCCTGCCCTGAAGCAGGAGGTTGGACTAGATAACCCTTAAGGTAACTTCCTATCCCACAGTTTGATGATTCTAAAGTAAAAGAAAGCTTTCCATAAAGCAGGGATTCTCAACCTGGTGTTCAGGAGCACCAGAGTGCTCATGCAATGCAGGGAAGTGCTCCCCAAACCCATTCATGCAAATGAAGCAGTGCTCCCAAGTAGTCACTTTACATCACTCCAGTGCTCATGACTGGAAAAAGATTGAGAACCCCTGCCATAAAGTAGGAGTTCAAGTTACACATTTAAAAAGTAAACATAGTGTAGATTTTTCAATCTAGCCTCAATGTTAGGCAATGGGCTATTGTCTAACATTGGAATACCAAAGTACACACCAAATGGCACAATTTGGCACTAGACTATCAGGAATGGCACAGTCAGTCAGTCACTGGGCTATCAGAGAGTCCACACCAAATGGTACTATGCTTCATCCTGCTAGGCCAGGGCAGGGTTCCCCACCTCCCACAGCCTTCAGCAGAGATCCCTTTGGCTGCCTCCCCCAGGAGAGAAAATGAGTCAGATGCACCCCCTATTGCTGGTCTCTCCCCTTCACCTCATGAAGCAAATTACAGACAATAGAGCCTGTATTGGCCTGACCTCCGTGCCCCACCTCCCTCTAGCCCCTCACAAGAAATGTAGCCTGGATCCCACACCTGAGATCAACCCTGGGAATGTCTGTCCCATCCCTATACTTGCTGTTCAACCATTTGCTCCCCCAAGCCAATGCTGCTTTAATGGTGTTTCCAGGGCTGCTGTGGTAGGAGGGCAGGAGAGCACCTCAGGGCACTCCTGGCAGACTTAACCCCTCCCCTCCCAGGATGCAGTCAGATCCCAGGGCAGGGAACCAGAGCCCACCTGTCACTCCAGTCCCCTCCTGCTCCATGCTACGATGCCATCTCTCTCCCTGGGTCAGGCATGCTTTCTCCTCTTTGACAGCCATTGCATTAAAGTGATCTATTCAGGTGGTTAAAGAACCTTAAAATATCTGTTCACAGCATGACTGCTGGGGGTAAGCCCTCCTTTAAACCTAAACTAATAGACAGACCTGGTACATCCCCCCACGCACATTCGGCTGTGGCTTCCTAATTGTCACAGCTGTGCAGCGACAAACACTCCCCTCCCCCCCCCCCAATCGCCTCCCGTCCCCTCCGGTGGTGCTAACCTGTGGGGCCGTTACAGCTCGGCCCCACTTACCGACCTGCTATTTGCCTGTCAAGAGTTTGCTACACAGACAAAACACCCCCTGTCAAATTAGTGAGTCAGAAGACGTAAGAGAGACCACCGCTGCTAATTTGTACATTAACTGCTTCTGACAGAAATATTTCACAAGTGAAAAAACAGAAAATGTGCCTCAAGAAAATGTGCAGCATCCGTGCTGCCCGGCTGCTGCGTCCCCAGCTAGCAAGGTCCTGGCTCGGCCAAACAGCATGGATACAGAGCGCTGGCCCTGCTCCCTCATCCCCTGCCCAAATAATGCGGGCAATGCTCACTGCTCCTTCTCCCTGCCAGCAGTGCTGGGTCGGACGTGGACTCCCAGCTTGAGAAAGGGAGCTAAGACTCAGGTTGCTTGTAAATGACTCTGGGCTGGAGCACTGCTAGCTTGACTGGAAAATGGGTAGCAAACAACTGCAAACTGGGGTTCAGCTGGGGCAGGAAAGAACCCCCTTGCCACAATTCTCCAGTGGCAGGAGAAAGCAGATGGGCCTGCGATTGGGTTGGAGGGAGCTGACTTCAATTGCCTATTCTGCTCCGAGCTTTCTGTGAGACTGAGCATCTGCATGCTTCAGTTGCCCTTCTCTCCAGTGGGGAGAACAGCCCTGCCCTGCATCCCAGAGGACCAAGCGGGTAAAAGCATTAAATACAGAGAGCTGTTCTGATATCACAGGAGCCTGGGACTAGGAACTCTGTGTGACTAGAGAAAGTCAGTAGCACCACACATCACGCAGGACAGGACACTACCCACTTGGGATCAGGTCAATGTTGTAAGAGGAGTCTGAGGTCTGACTGGGGAAGGGTGAAAAGATTCACAGCCACCACACAGGAAGGACTGCATTCCAGGGTGTGGGGCTCTGACCCCGCAGCACGAACGGCTCCAGCCTCACTTGCAGGCTGGAGCTTAGGCATTGAAGCAGCACTCGCTGATCGGGAGTCCGATTAGGCCCCGGCTGCAGTGCCGCGTGCGCCCCATTTCCTGTGAGTGCCCCATCCCCCCTTGCTAGATTGGATAGGGCTGCCGGCGCAGGCCAGAGGGCCCAGATATGGGCAAGGTAAAAAAGACAGCGGATGTGGCAGCGAAGAAGCAGAGGCCTGTGACCAAGAAGAGCCAGGCGGTGGTAGAGGAGCCAGTGGCAAGGGCAGGGAGCCCCCAGGTTCCTGGGGAGCAGAGGGTGGCGGAGGGGCGGAGCCCACCCTGAGGGACAGGCTTGCAGGCTGTGAGGCCCTGCTGCATGCCCTGGCAGAGGGGGAGCCGGGTGGGGGTGGGGGTGGAGCAGGCAGAAGCACGGCCCCTTCCCCACTGGACCTATCAATGAGCGGCGGGGGCGCTGGGTTACAGGGACAAGGAACAGGCTCGGGGCAGACTGGCCCAAGGAGGGGAACTAGGAGTGTTGTACCTCCCGCCCAGTATATCAATTACTTTGTCCCGGAAAGGAGGGGGCCTGTGGGGGCCACCCGCGGGCAGCAGGCCGGCCCCGTTGGTGCAGGTCACTCAGGAGTGATGCCTCCCACTCCCCTACAGCCCCTGGGGCTCTGGGGCCCCGTGGCCCAAAGGGACAAAGGCCATGTGCCAGCAGGAGGGTTTGGTTGGCCAGCTAGCTGGGAGCCCCACTGGGGGCCGGCACACGGGCCCCCTGCAGGGTGGGGACAGGAAGGGGGCAATTCAGCACTGGGCATGCCCCTGCCACGAGGCGTGCCGGAGGAGCCTAAGTTCTTCTCTTCCAGAAATGAGCGCACGTGAGCTGGGTATGGGGAGGACCACGTGAGGTCACACGGAGTGGAAGAGGATGACCTTCGGCCAAGGGTCGAGGTCATTGAGCGGGCCATCCACGCACTGGTCCAGCAGCGTGGCGGTCAGGG
>QEPC01002293.1:755027-771308 GCA_003113815.1 Sphenodon punctatus | reverse complement strand
CTCCTTCAAATCTCTCCTCAAAACCCACTTTTTCCTCACCGCCTTTCCCAGTGCCTGCTAGTCGTTCCCATATACCCACTGTCTGCCCTCCTCGGCAGACTGCTGCAACCAACTTGATTGTAACCAAACCAAGCACACGCACCTGAGACTTCACATCCGCTTGAATGTTTGTCTGTCTTCTCCCCTGTCTCTCCCACTGTCCCCTCTCCCTGTCTCCCCCTCCTTGTCTTTTAGATTGTAAGTCACAGGCAGGGACCGCGTCTATTTCTATGTTCTGTACAGCACCAGGTCATACTACTGGCGCTATATAAATGTTTATAATAATAATAATAATAATAATAATAGCAATCCTGTCAGACAGCACCCCCTCCCCCCCATGGGGGGCGGGTACACGGAAATCACCTCCTTCCAGCCACAAGGGAGTGGATATGGAAAGGTGAATACGTTGACATTTTCACCCTCCTGTTCAGTGACCCCATAGTGGATCCAGCTGAGCAGGAGAACAAAAAAGAGAAGGAGCAGTTCAAGCGCCCGAAAGTGGAAAGGAACTGGTCCAATTGGACGGCCGCCTTTTCCATTTACCATGGGGTAATGATTCAGGCATTCCCCGGGTGCTTGATCAACTTGCTTAAATACACCAACATTGTGCGGCGGGCATATGAATCAGGCCCGGCTGGGGCCTGGCTCAGATATGACGAGGCATTCAGGCATCATGCTGCTTATACCCCGGGCCTCAGGTGGGACTTGCACGCAAACAACTTGTGGCTGAACTGCATGAGTGGCTCGGGCAACGTTCCTTGCTCGGATAGCGGCCACCTGCTGACAAAAGGGGGACCCTCTGCTGCAGTTGAGTCCTTTCGTGATCAGAGGAAAAAGGCCCTGGCTAACACTGCCGCCCAGTGCTGGGAGTATAGTCGATCAGGCAAGTGTTCCCGTGCCATCTGCAGATTTCAACACACCTGCCCAACTTGTACGGGTTTCCACCCAGCCTCAGTGTGCCCGCGGGGTAGGTCGGGGACAAGAGGAAAGTCCTCTCAAGGGGCAGCAGAAAGGGGGGACCTGGATGGGGCAACTGCTGGGGCCCAGGAAAGGGTCCCCACACCAGTTAGGGCGGACAGATTTGAGTCTGCCCTCCTGGGATACCCCGACTGGGACGAGGTAGCATATGTTATTGGGGGTTTGAGGAAGGGTTTCAAGATTCCGGCAGGGAACGTGCAGCAGCTAAAGGTTTCCCCGAATTTAAAAATGGTGGTGGGAATAGAAACGGTGGTTCAGGCAAAAATTGATAAGGAGCGGGCAGAAGGGAGGGTCGCGGGTCCTTTTGTAACCCCTCCTTTCCCCGACATGGTCATATCTGGTACCAAAAAGGGTCCTGGGTGAGTTTCATTTAATTCACCACCTTTCCAACCCACGTGGGGCTTCAGTGAATGACGCAATTCCGAGGGAGCTGGTCTCGGTTCAATACACTTTGTTTGATGCTGCACTCGCACTGGTCCGGCAGTGTGGAAATGGGGCCATGTTGGCCAAGTGTGACATCAAGTCAGCCTTTCGTCTGCTGCCGGTCCACCCGGAGAGTTTCCCACTCCTGGGCTTCCATTTTAATGGTTGGTATTATTATTACAAGGCGATGCCTATGGAGTGCCCCATCTCCTGCTCAGCATTCGAGAGGTTTAGCACCCTCATCGAATGGATAGTGCGGCAGCGTGCCGAGGTGGGGGAAGTTACAAAATATCTGGATTACTTCCTCTTCATTGGTCGGGCAGGAACGAACAAGTATTTAGAACTAATGCGGACCTTTCAGGGGACAGCGGAAGAGCTGGGAATTCCCCTAGCCCCTGAGAAGACTGAAGGGCCGGCCACAAGACTGACCTATCTGGGTATAGAGTTAGACACGGCAGCATCCGTTTCCCGCCTACCCCAGGACAAGCTAATATCCCTGCGGGAAAAAGTGGAAGAGTGCTTAATGGTGACCAAGGTCAGGGCCCTCACCCTCCAGTCATTACTGGAGAGCCTTAATTTTGCCTGAAGGGTGGTGGCACCAGGAAGGGCCTTCTTGTCCTGCCTCTATGCCAGGTTAAGGGGTAACCCCCCCCCCCACTATCATATTAGGGTGACCAGGGAAATGAAAGAGGATTTAGGGATTTGGTCATCTTTCCTGGCAAAATTCAACGGTGTCAGCTTCTGGCGGGAGCAGCTATTGCTGGAGGTAGAGCTGTAGGTGCACTCCAATGCAGCGGGGGGATCCAGGTTTGGGGTGTTTTTCAAGGACAGGTGGGTGGCTGCCCCCTGGCTGGTCGAATGGAGCAAGGTGGGGGTCACCAGGGACCTTACATTCCTCAAGCTCTTTCCCATCCTGCTCGCAGTGCTCTTGTGGACACGAGAATTAGCAAACCACACAGTGCTCTTTTGGTGCCACAACTTAGCCGTTGTGCACATCATAAACACCTTGTCCTCCCGCTCCCCGCAAGTGATGAAGCTTGTGAGGGCGTTTGTGCTCACCTGTCTAAATTATAACATCTTTTTCCGGGCTAGGCACATGCCCGGCATTGACAATAGTGTCACTGACGCCCTCTCTCGCTTTCAGATGGAGCGTTTCCGTCCTCTGGCGCCGCAAGCCAGGGAGAACCCAGAGCCGTTGCCACCATCGGTGTGGAACCTTGGGTCCTAGAACTCCACTCCGCAGTGCACGGATCACTGGCCCCGCGAACAAGAGTGGCATATGAGCAGGCATTTCGCCAATTTCAGGAATTCCGGCAGGTGCAAAGGTGGTAATTGGGATTCCCAATCCCAGAGCCACAAATGCTACAATTCGCCTTGCAGCTCAGGCGGAATGGGGCGGCACTGGGCACCATAGTGGGGAAATTGGCCACGTTGGGCTTTTGGAGTAGCTTGTTGGGGCATCACACACCCCACCCCCGACAGGGATTTCTTTGTCAGAAGCCTGTTGGAGGGCTGGGCCAGGGAGAGAGGCCGCACTACGGATCAGAGGGCACCGATGACTCCCATTGTACTCTTGGACCTCTGTGGGGTCCTCCCGCAGGTTTGTTACAATAGTTATTAGGGATGGGTGAACAGAACGCCATTTGGATGTTTGGACATTCAGTTGTTCAGTTCGAAACCCAAGTTCGGGTTCAGCGTGGCGGAGTTCGGTTCGGCCAAACATTCAAAAAAGTGCTATCGGTACCAAAACCGAAAAAATGTTGGTATCGGTATTTTTGGTCCTGAAACCACCCCTGGTGTCACCCCTGGTGCCAGGAAGTCTGCTCCTCAGCTGCCTCCCCCTTCCAGTCACATTTTTCCCATCCAAAGTCACGTTTTTCCCACCCCCGAACTCATCTGAACTCATCCGAACTTTTCCGAACTGTTCAGAAGTTCGAGCGTTTGGTTCAGAAGTTCGGTTCGGTCGTCCGAACAGGCCGAGTTCGGGCCGAACTCCGAACTGCATTCACACATCCCTAATAGTTACAAAGTTTCTCTTTTTGGTGCAACATTTAAGTTAGCATTCTTTGGGGCCTTCCAGGTGAGTGAACTAGTATCCGAGTCAGCCAGGGACAAAACAGGTAGGGCTCTTCGTATCGATGATGTACACATCGGGGAAGCACACATGTCAGTGCTGGTCCGCCACTCAAAAACTGACCAGAGGGCTAGGGGGCAAGTGGTTAGGCTTACCCGGTCTGAAAGAACCGAGCTTTGCCCAGCGGAGGCAGTAGGGGCGTACCTGTCTATATAGCTGCGACTCCCTGGCCCCCTTTTCCATCATGAGGGTGGGCAGTTGCTTACCAGGTACCAGTTTGCATCTGTCATGCGGACGGTGGTGGCACGACTGGGCCTCCCGGCAGAACAGTATAGAACCCATTCCTTTCGTATAGGGGCCGCCACCTTTGCGGCGGCATCAGGGTTGTCAGATCGCGACGTAAGAGCAGTGGGGCAATGGCAGTCCGGCGCCTTCCAGGCCTACATCCGCAGGCCCCTGCACCACAGCCAGCACTAAACAATTTCATTCTTGTCCGCAGGTGAACCCCTCCGGTGTTGGAAGCGTATCTGGATTGTGGGCCACAGCCTGGTGTGGTGGGCGAGTAAGAAGGCCGGCAGGACCAGATGGGGAACACAGCTGTCGGCCAGGGCAGAGATCCGCTGGATGGGCCCGGGCAGTATGAGATGGCACCACCTGCTGTCAACAATCAGTAGGCCGCACCAGGCACATGGCTGGCGCTATATAAATGTTTATAATAAAATAATAATAATAATAATAATAATAATAAAGGACAACTGCCCAATGTCATCGTCCTTCATTTGGGTGAGAATGACTTACCCCAAGTGAAGGGCGTACATCTGATTAGAGCTATCAAACAGGATTTATGGGAGGTAAAGCGGCTTTTTCCCAGCCACTGTAATCATATGGTTTGATCTGGTCGAACTGATTTCATGGGGAGGAGGGGTTCACCCTAGGAAGGTAGACAAGGCCCAGAAGAGCATTAACAAGGAGATGGGGAAGTGGATAACAAACTGGGGCGGGGAGCGGCTTTTCAGTTACACCTTGTCTCATAAGCGACCTGAGCTTTTCCGCCGAGACGGGGTGCATTGGCCACCTGAGGGAAATGAGCATTACCTGAAGGCCCTGAAAGAAAAGCTAGAGCAGGTTTTAGGAAAGATGGAAGGTCGGGATTTCGGAAGGTGTGGGTCGGGCTCGTCCGGGTAGGCACAGCGAGCCCTTAGTGGCAGGGGTCCAGTACTGAGGTTAGAAGTGGACAAATGAGTCATCTCCGTAAGAGATGGGGAGATCATTCCTACCGGAATAGCAAGGGTATGGCAACTGGTGGGGTGGAATCCCTGGGATGGGGGGTCAGCGAGGGCGGTAGGGGGACAGGTATGGTCCCCCGCCTGCAGGCCCACTCTTCCTTACTCAGCTCCAAAAGGAGCTTGGTCACCCTTGGGCGGTGGCAAGTGCCACGGGAAGGGGGAGACATGGTGTTGTGGGAGGGTTGGAAATCGATTGAGTATCGAAACCACCCCTGTATTTTGGCTGAGGGTACAATGATGCTCAGGTAGTGGACCCTCATCGCTTTAGGTGATTTCCCCCCACCTAATTGCAATCCTGATAATTTGGTTCAATAAAGGGTGAGGCCGTTTCAAACCCAACACCTGGTGTCTTGTCTCCTTTTGGTGTGTCGGCAATAGCCCTGCCCTGCATCCCAGAGGACCAAGCAGGTAAAAGCATTAAGTACGGAGAACTGTTCTGATATCACAGGAGCCTGGGACTAGGAACTCTGTGTGACTAGAGAAGGTCAGTAGCACCACACGTCACGCAGGACAGGACACTACCCGCTTGGGATCAGGTCAATGTTGTAAGAGGAGTCTGAGGTCTGACTGGGGAAGGGTGAAAAGATTCACAGCCACCACACAGGAAGGGCTGCATTCCGGGTACAAATCCTCCACCCTTATTGAAGTCAATAGCAAAACTCCCTCATGGATTGGCTATGCTTGCAGGCTGCCACAGACTGACTGGAAGGTGTAACTAATTGTAATTGGCAAAACAGTATTTATTGTCTCAGAGCGAGATACCACATAGCTGTTGTGGGTCCAGTGTCCAAATTATTATGGGAGGAAATAAAGGGAAGCTCCTTAATGAAACAACAGGCCCCCACCCCAGGTGCCCCATTACCAGTAGTCCCACCTCCTGGCTTCTCAAACCCTCTTGACTCTGCCTCCAATTCCTTGCAACCTACAGGAGGCAGCAGGAATCAGATAAGAAACTAAAGGCCCTTGCAGCTACCACACCACATCTGGCCTCAGGGCACCAACAGAACATAATGATCACAACCCAGCCTTGAATCCACATCCCAAGGGTCTGGTGCAGCTACTAGCCCTACAGCACCCCCTAGCTCAGGCCTTGTTCTCCTCTGCTATGCCCTAGCCAGTGCCACACATCCCTCCTCCTATCTCCCATCTTGCCATGCCTCCCAGCTTCCTGGTTGGTTGCCAGCTCACACATAAACCTGGCTGGTAGAAACTAGAAGCTGGGTGGAACATCTGACCCAACCTGATCTCTTTAGGCCCCCTCCCCTGCCTTTGTTTTGAGTCCCTGCCTGGTCCCCATGGAGCTGCTCTGCTTCTGTTCTGAATTCTGCACCTCTGCATGCATTTATCTGCCCCCAATCCTGAATCCCAGCCACCACCCATGTCCCAAGAGCCCTGCCCTCACCATTACAGCAGCAGGCATCTCATGGACAGTAGGCACCATCCCCTAAACAACAAAGCATATCACAACTCAGTCCCTCTCTGTGTGAAGGGGAGAATAAACTATAATGAACTGGGTTCCCTGGGACACAGGCAGACTACATCAGAATCAGGACCAGGATGTGACATCATCACCACACTGGGTAGACCAATGTACAGGGCTGAAGTCAATCAGGAAGTGGGTGTGTGTGTGTGTGTAGAATAAGTAGTTTATCAGCAGACTCCAGGCCAAAATTGAGGTGCAGCAGTAATGCTGCAGAACCTGGAGACTGACTTGAGGCCTTGTTGGTGATACAGGCTTCCTGTAACGGAGGCGTTTGTTCATTTTCAGATGCTGCCTGTCAAAGAGGAAGCACATGCACTTCTTGCATGTAAACACACACAGGCATGCAGTTTCTCTCACAACTGCATGCCTGGGAAACTAGAATTTCCTGGCTTTTTCTGCCACCTCTGCTAAACTAACCTGCAAACCACTCAAGTTTGGAGGAGGCACTGGCTCTGTGCACAGTGAATCAGTCCAGTTGTTATCACACTCAGTGGCAGGAGGCTAGCAACAGCAGCAAGGTCAGCAGGTACTCTACACAGCATGTCGCCCGGGGATTGAGAACTGTAGTTCCTTTCAGACAGGAGATGTGAACACAAGGAGGCTGCTGGAAGGTGAGTCACCAGGCTTCAAAACAATGGCTGCTGGCACAGCATGCTCTGCTTGCAAGAGTGTTTCCCTCAATAAATGCAGCCCAAGTGCAGCACAGGAATGCTGGGAAGAGAGCAGAGATGGAGCTGCCAGTGGAGCCCCAGCCTGGCATGCCAGAAACTTAGGCCCTTAGAGCAGAAGGAAGAGCTCATGGCCTGTTTAGCAGAAGGACTAAGCTGTAGGCTACAGCCTATAGTGAAAGCTAGGGTACAGAATGTCCCTTTGTCATTAGAGGAGGCAGCAGGGATGTGGCCACACTCACGGAGCAATTAATTTTGGGGAGAATGAACATCTGTTATCGGTTATCTGCCCATAGAGCAGCCCCTCACATCAGCTGCCTTAAGTCCTTGGCTACTTCCAATAACTCTACCACTGAAGCAACTGTTGGCCTTGTATAATTCAGACTCTAGAGCAGGCTCCATGCCCACGTCCAGTAAGTGCTGCTATAGCAGAGTGTATAGTGTCGCTGGGTAGCTAGACTCTGGGTCTAGACTACTTGGCTCTAGACCTGGGATTCCTGCTCTGTTAGCTTATATGTACATTGAGGTGGCAGCTTCTAGTTCCTCTCTACAAGGAGGTAGGAGTTGAATGATTATTGATTATTATTATTATTATTTTATTTTATTTTATTTATTTTTATAGCACCAGCAGTGTACCTGGCACTATACAGTCAGTAGTTCTAGACAAGTCCCTATCCCAAAGGGCTTACAATCTAGGAGAAATAAGCAAGGGAGAGGTGAACATCAGGAGAGAAGGATACATTAATGAGGTTGAGAAAATGTAGGTGCATGTGCTTGACGTAGTTACAGGGAAGAGATTCTGAGGGAGGGATGAAGATGGAATTTCACTCATGACAAGCCTTTTGACTTGTGACCAGGGAAAGCCTGACAGAAGAGGTAGGTTTTCAGGAGGAATTTGAAAGTTGGGAGGGAGGGAGCAGAACGAATGTTCCAGGCATGGGGGGCAGCAAGAGAGAGGGGGTGAAGACATTTAGAGGAGCAGGGAAGTTGTAAGCACTAAGCAGGCAAGGGTGGGGGCAGAGGAGGAGCGAAGCTCCCAGGCAGGAGTGTGGTGGGATACAAGAGCGGAGAGCAAGGGGGGTGGGGGGGGGCAAAGGCCATGATGAGCCTTGAAAGTGAAGACCAGGAGCTTGTGTTGAATGCATTTCTGTAGAGGGGCTGAATGTGGTCAACAGGTGAGATGGATGACTTTGGCAGCCGAGCATTGAACAGACGAGGGAGGCGAGATCAAAGCAGGGGAGATGGTTGCAAGGAAAAAGGGGATTAGGTGTCTGGGCAATCCCAGTCAGTGGAGTGGCCTAGAGAGGTGCGTGGCTGGCATGCTCACACATGAAGGCAGAAGGTAGCTATTAAGATGGCAACCAGAAATTTATAAGTTATTTGCTCTCTTTCTGCACTTGTTTTCTGCTCAATTCCCACCTGGAAGTTTCACTCTTCTTCTGCCACCCACCCCCAAGTCTCCTGCTCCCTGAACTGGCATTGCCCCTTCTCCCATGCTGCCACCTATTCCTGGAATGATTATTCTAGACAGTGTGGACACATTCGTTCTGCTCCCCTCCCCCTTTTGAAAACCCCCCTTTCCCTAGCGCCTCATCCCCACAGTCTTGCTCACTGATGCTCCCGCTCCTGCCTTTCATTGGTGGTAACTGACAACAGATTTAAAGCTAACAAAAGGAAGTGCTTTGTTTTGTTTTTTGCTTAATATACAATTAACTCATGGAACTTGTTGCTAGCGGATAAGGCCAATAACATAACTGGGGATAAAAAAAGGATTGGAGGAGTTCTTAGAGGATAGGTCCTTGAAGAGCTATTAATCAAATTAGTCAGGGGCAGTAACCTCTGACTGTTGGGAGCTCAGAGTAAATAGCAAGGAATGGATCACTCCATCATGACCTGTTGTGTATTTCTCTGAAGTAACCAAAGTTGGCCACTGTCAGAGACAGGATACTGGGCTAGATGGACCGTTGGTCTGCACTCTGCTCTAGTATGATGCTTCTTATAGTCCCTTTGTCCTCTAAACACATGCACCTGCAATTTCTCAACTTCATGAATGTATCCCTGCCTCTCCCTATGTTTTCTTCTCCCTTCTCTTGTCCATCCTAGATCATACGCCTCCTGGGGCAGGGACTTGTCTTCAATGTAATGACTGGTCAGTGCCAGGCACATTGCTTGTGCCATATAAATACATAATAAAAGTAAACAAAAATAATAATCATACACTGGAGTCTCCTGGAGACAGGGCCCACACAGAAATAGCATGGGTATTTCCTTAATGTAGTTTGCTGGTGTATATGATGCCCACCTCCCCTTGAGTGAGGGGCTTATACAAGGCACTCTGAAGAAACCTTGGCCTTGACACTAATGTACACTTCCCACAGACCTGTTCTGCACTAGGATGGAAAGAAAACTCCCATATTGGTTGCAGCCCCTGTTTATGCCGCCTGTCCCTGCAATGGAAACAACTTGTATTGCAGAACAAATACACAGCATCTTTTCCAAGAGCAAACACTCAGGGTGCTTTTTAGACAAGCACCTCCCCACCCACTACCCATTGACTTCCCACCCATTATACATGCAGCAGGGCATGGTAGGATTACCACCTGGGATGGTGTTTTACCTGACACTCTCATGGACCAAAATGGAAGTGTCAGGTAAGAATGACCTAAGGTGGCAACCCTACCCATAGGACACCACTGCAGCCCTGCAACATATATAGTGGGTGGCTGGGGAGGTGCTTGTCTAAAAGCACCCTCAGACACATGCCAGCTAGGAGAGGGCAGCACTGCACAGGGCTTTAACACACTGTCTGGGTATTGGACCATGTCGCTCTGGAGAAGAAGGCACTATTGGGTAAATTGTTTTAAACTTGTACACATTTCAGTGGGGGGTTTCCCAGGAGTTACATGCATTGTGAGGGCCCTTCTCTGTGTGATGCTATCAGATGGGCCTTTGTTGCCCCAGATTCAGCAGCATATACAGCAGTTCAGGGGTGGGTATGGCCTTGCTCTTAGAGAGCAACTAGGCTGCAAGTTCACCACTAGCAGCTGGCAGGGTTTCTGAGGAGGGGGTGGGGGCAAGGGTGAGGCTCTGCCAGCCCTTGCCAAACAATCCTGAAATGGGGGGAGACAGAATCATAGAATTGTGGGGTTGGAAGGAACTTCAAGGGTCATCTAGTCCATCCCCCTGTTTCAAGACAGGATATCTTCCACCTACAGCATTGCAGACAGATGCTCATCCAGCTGAGTCTTGAAAACATCTGAGGGAGATTCCGAAATCTCCCATGGCAACTTATTCCATTGCCCCACATTTCTTACAGTTAGAAAGTTTTTCCTAATATCTAACCAAAATCTATCTTACTGCAATTTAGGCCCATTCCTTCTTGTTCTACCTTCCATGACAGTGGAGAATAAATGTTCATCTTTTTTGTGCCACCCTTTTAGATACTTGAAAACTACTACCATGCCCCTCGCTTCATCCCACCCCCCATCTTTTTTCTCTTGGCTGAACATACCCAATTCTTTCAGTCTTTCCTCAGATGGCTTGTCCTCTGGCCTCTTTGTCATCTTAAGTTGCTCTCCTCTGTATCTTTTCCAGATTGTCTACATCCTGATTGAAGTGTGGTGTCCAAAGCTGGACACAATACTGCAGCACCAAGTGGCACAACCTCCCGTCTCTTAAATATAATGTGCTTGTTAATACAGCCCAAAATAACGTTTGCCATTTTTTCAACAGCGTCACATCGCTAACGCATCTTCGGTCTATGATCCGCCATAACTCCCAGATCCTTCTCTGCAGTGTAAGAGACGCACATATCCCTGAGTTTGGAAGGGCAAGGGATGGCCCTGCGACAGTGTCACAGGGTGGCAGTATTAGGAAGGGGTTGCCTCCTGCCCCACACTGCTCTCTGCTGGCATTTGAATCTCCTGGAGGCTGACAAGTGAGTTGGGCTGACCCCAATTTGGGCTGTCCCCTCACTTTGAACTCTTGTTGCTCCCCCAGGCAGGGCCATGAAGTCATGCTTAGTGTACGAGCACAGGCTGAATGCGAAGGATGGTGAGGTGAGTAGGGATGGGGGCCACGGAAATCAATGTTCCAGAGCTGAGGGGCCACTCGGCACCAGCCTGGATCCAAGTTTGCCTGTCCCCTGTGTTCGCCCCTGCATCCCACCTGCCTCTGACTGAGTGTTTTGGCTGGTGCTTGCATCTCCAGCAGCAGGGAGAGCTTGCTCTGCAGGGCCCTGACTGCCCCTTGCTGGCAGGTGGGAGGCGGGGAGTGCACCGTCTGCCTCAAGGTCCTCGGGACACAGCAGCCAGTGCCTGATGTGTTGTGGCAGCTTCCCTGCAGCCTGGAGCCTGCCTGGAGCGAGCACTGCTGATGGCTTTAATTGCTTTCAGATTCAATAGGCCGGCCCGTGACAGCCTCAGCTGCGCAGATGCAGCGCTGCCAACCGGCCCCTCTTAGCCAGGGATGGAACCAGGGCCTTGCCTCCTCACCTAGCTGCCATGGATAGGACATAAGGCAAGGACAAACTGTCCTTTGGGATCCTGGCACTGGTGTCCCAAAGGCCCTATGGCTTGGTGCTGCCAATCTGGACTCCACTCCTCTTGCTGCTCCAGTATCCATCTGCTATTAGCGCCAAGGCCCAATGGGATCATGAACCACAGGCCTGTTCCCACCTGCCCTATCCCTCTCCACACTTCACAGGTTCAAGCTAATTGCCCACACCCCAACTGCCAGGTGCCACCCCCATTTTACAGGTGGGGAAGCTGAGTCATGGTGTAGAGACAGGACTTGCCCAGGGTCACACAAGGCAAGAGCAGATTCAGGCTCTCTGTCTCCCAACTCTCGACAGTAAGTAATACTTCTCCTCCATGGCTGATGGGTGCACTGTGAGCTCCAGCACCTCTGTTTCCTTTGGTCATGCCCTTGATCAACTGGGCTCCCCTCCCTGCAGCAAAAGGGTGTGCGTGCCTGGAAATTGGAGAGTGGGCCTGTCCTTCCATGATCGCCTGAAAAGTCTTGGTTGCTTCTCTCGGGAGCCACAGGGTGTCGGGGGGGCTGTCAACAACAGAGCATCACTGGGTTTGGGGAGAAGAATAAAAGAAATGCTAGGAAGAACAGAGCCCAGACTGCATTTTTTTAAAAAAAACAACTTCTGGGGTGGCATCTGTGAGAGAGCAGAGGAAGGGAATGAGAGTGTTGTTCCATAGCCACAGTGCTTAGCAGCCAGGAAGGGAGGGGGCTAAACAGACCATTATACTTTCCCCAGATTGCTCATTGAATTGTTACCTTCATTGCTTACATCCAATGTAAGATCTCTCTGGCCAGGCATTTAGCAGGCAGGAATAGAGCTCAAGGTACTGTTTTAATGGGGGATTTTATATTTTTACATTCTTTACGATTCTTTATAGTTGAATATATATTACATACATTGTTACTTGCTCTTGGCCTTCAGGAAAGTGAGTTAAAAATCCTAATAAATAAAAATATAAGTAGTGCCATACTGGGTCAGACCCATGGTCCATCTAGCTCAGCATCCTGCCTCCGACAGAAGCTACCCTTGGTTGATTCAGTGAAGTACTCAACCGGTCCTATTGGAGTGATCCATTCCCTGCTGTTCACTCCCTGCTCCTGACAGTCAGAGGCTGCATCCCCCCCAACCTACTTGACTAATAGCCAATAAATAAAGGGCTGTGTGTACTAGCACAGGGGGCAGCATTGGGGAACAGCAAACTCTCTATATCCTGTCTCTCATTTCCACAGCAGGGCTGACAGGTAACCTAGGATTGCAGCTTAGCCAAAGTTGAAATTTCTCCTCTCAGCAACTGTGCCAGGTCCTCGTCATGCCAGGGCCATGGTAATGTCCAGTACGATAATGTCAGGGTAGGCAAGGCCATAGGTACAGCTACCATTACTGGCCACATACTGGGCCTCCTAGAATCCAGCAATGGACAGCCAAAGCCTCCCCCAACATAGCCATTCCTTGACAGTGATTCCCCAGGGCAAGGGGTGGATGTCAGGCTGTACATTGTCATGGTAACAGCCGGGAACAGCACAGTAGGCTGCTCTGGAACCTTCTGCAATCAGCTCACTGCCCCTAGATGTTCTAGAACTGGAGATCGGTCAGTACCAAGCCTACTCCAGCAAACAAAGTAAGGGATTGGGAGGCAGATCCTGTTGCTTCTCCCTCCATAACATTGCTAAGATTTGCCCTTTTCTCTCTGTCTCCTCTGCCAAAACCTTTGTTCATGCCTTGGTCATCTCTCACTTCGATTACTGTAACCTCCTTCTCACTGACCTCCCCCGCTCTCACCTTTCTCCCCTTATCTCCATCCAAAACTCTGCTGTCAGGGTCATCCATCTCACCCGTCGCTTCAACCACGTGCAGCCCCTCCTCTCCTCTTCACTGACTCCCCCTTCCTGAACAAATCCTGCACAAACTCCTAGTCTTCACCTATAAAGCTCTTCACAACCTTGCTCTCCCCTACCTCTCTATGCTAATTTTCCTCTGTACTCCAATCTGTGAACTCCACTCCTCCTCTGTCCCTTCTCTCACCCTCCCACACCTCCCCATCTCTCCTAACTGCCTTTGTCCCTTCTCCCTAGCTGCCCCCCACATCCGTCTCGCCCCTTCCCTTCGTACCTTCAGATCCCTCCTCAAGACCCACCTCTTCCACTCTGCCCTCCCGGACTCCTCACTCCCCTCTCCTAACTCCTGCTGATACCCTCCATCCAGTACAGTCTGTTACCTGAGGTCTGTGTACTCATATCCTCACCACATGGACCAGCCAGCAATCATTCTCGATGTAACCAAGCCAAGCACGTGCACCGGGGACCTCGCATCTTCGTGAATGTTACACCCTTTTCTATCCCTCTGTTCCCCTTCCTTCGTCTCCCCCTCTTCCCCCTGTCTCTCATTGCAAGCCCTAGGGCAGGGACCCTGTCTATTCCATTGCTTGCACTATATAAATGCTTGCTAATAAATAAATAAATTAAATAATAAAAGTAACACAGTCCAGTGGCCAGAGCAGTGGCACCCAATTTTTCCTGCATGAATCATTGGGAGATTCATAGATAATCCTGTCACCTCAGAGAACACTAAATACAAATAGATTCCATCAAGTATCAATCACGCCCTCCCCCGCCCCCCCTTGCTCTCCTGTTCTCTGAATCCACTCCAACTTGTCAACATACGCTAGAAGAGGTCTCACCAGTCCCCAGGAAACACCATGCCTTAGATGTGATGCATCTGCTAGCAGAGCCCAAAATAGCATTGCCCTTTTTTGTGAGTGTTACATTGTTGACCCATGTTCAGTTTAAGATCCACCATAACTAAGGATGGGAAATCGTATTGAAAATAGTGATTGGTTTAAAACCGTATTGACTCAACTTTCAATACAATTTTAGATGGTGTTGATTGGAATTGGTTCAGATTCCAACCAATACAGTCTAAATTCAAATCTAGCTCTACCTCCTCTGGACTTCTGCTGGAACCAGGCTCTGGGCAGGAGTCCAGGGGAGGTAGAGCTGGGGGTAGAGGGTGCACAGGGGTGGGGACTGGGGAGGGGGTAGTTGCCTCACAAAATCCCTACCCAGCACCTGCCTCCCCCGGACCCCTGCCTACTTCCCCAGTGCCTGCTGCAGCAGCACAGGGCGGTGGCAGGGCAGGGGCTTGGGGGAGGTGTGCAGTGCTGGGCACGGGTGCTAGGAGGCAAAGGTGATTGGGTGGGGAGGGATCAGGGAAGTTTAACTTACCTTTTCCTCTTCCAGCAGTGCCTCATGGTGCCCCACGTGGCCTTCTCAGGGCCATGCCAGGCAGAAATAATAATTTTTAAAACTGCGCATGTGCAAAATGACCATGCCTGCAGAATGGCTGCCACTTTCCAAAATGGTGCCAACACTGCTGGTGCCATTGTGGAAAATAGCCACACAGGTGCAGAATGGCCACCGTGGCCATTCTGCGCACGTGCAGGTTTTTTAAATTATTATTTCTGCCAGGCACGGTCCTTAGATGGCTGAAATGGGCACCGCATGGCACCACTGGAAGAGGAAAAGGTAAGTTAAACCTTCCCTCTCCCTCCCCACCCAACCACCTCTGCCTCCTAGCACCTAGTTGAGTGCCAGGAGGCAGGGGAAAGAGCTGGGGCTCCCTGAAAGCTCCTTGGAGTGGTGCCAGTGCCGCTCCAAGTAGCTTTGATAGACCCTGCCGTGGGAACTGATCCTTTTGAATTGCATCCCTTGGCAGGATCAGATTCATTGGATCAATACAATTTGTCCCCAAATCAAGCAAATCGTATTGAACTGATTCTGATATTCCCATCCATAACCTTCTCTGCGGTACTACTACCAAGTCAGTTGCCCCTCATTTTATATTTGTGCATCTGCTTTTCCACTCCTATGTGCATGGGAGGAGTTAGGGCAGGGGAAGGAGGACACACAAGAGGACCATGGGGTAGCCAAAGTATGAGGGCTGCCAGGGCAGGGAGAGGCTGGGGCAGGAGGGAATGCATTGAGTCATGAGGGGAGAGGGAAAACCAGGCCATGGGAAGCAAGACCCGACCATGGGGGTGGGGTACAGGGGAGGAAGAGAACACATGGGGGTTGCTGATAGCTCCCCTGTGACTGTTGCCTACCAGTAGGAATTTAGAATACTCTTAACTGTAGTACAACACAAGCTATGAAAATTTCCAACCCTGTGGTAGCAGTTTATAGTAGGTGGGAGCTGTGAGAAAATGCTACCCATGAAAATGTCATACCTGGTCCATCATCTCCCTGGCATCCCACATCCCTGGCTGATCCAAAGGTAGTTAAAAGTTATAGGCAGAGATTTAGAACAGGAGGAAGCTGTGGCAGAACGCTATCTGAAATGCTATTTGTGAGACTGTCCTATCTGGTCCAGCATCTCCCTGACTCTATTCCCCCATATGTGTTGCACCTTCAGCCATCTACACAGGGCCTTGATGGCAATAAGGCCAGTCTACTGACTGTCACAACAAAGAGAAATGTAGCAGTTATTCTTTCACCTTTACAGTTGAGAACCAGCATCAGCCATTTTTTCAGAAGCTCACTGAGTGTTTTTAAATGAGCAAGGCTTGAGGAGGGGTCTGTGGCTGCTGAGTGGCATGGCTGCAGAGCATTCACCTGGTGTGAGTGGAGGGGGGAAGAAGTTCTAATGGGCAGCTCCCAGGGTGGCCACCGCATCCATGCAGGCAGCCTCCACACACTCCTGCCTCCACGGACCAGCCCTGCAAACTCATACAGGCAGCCATTCCCCCTCCCATCCCACCTCAAGCCCTGCCCAAGTGCCCCCCCCCCTCTGCCATGACAGAT
>QEPC01002293.1:742144-754950 GCA_003113815.1 Sphenodon punctatus | reverse complement strand
TAGGAGGCAACCTACATCACCATTACACACACAGCCCCAGACACCATGGAAACATGAAGCCACAGCAGCCAGTAACCCCTTCCTGCCTAGGAGCTGGTGCAGCCACTGGCAGTCCTGAGCAACAATGGAGTGGAGGTGCATATGCTGCTGTCCAAGCTGCTGCCCTCCATGTTTATTGGCTTTTATCTTGTGCATCATGAGAGAGGTTTGTTATGCTTTAAGCCAGTGTGGTGGTGTATTTTGCACACGTCCTTTAGGAGCTCCCAGTAGGGTTGTGGGCAGGACTGAAGAGGCAGTGGGGCTGCGGACCTCTCTTCTGCTGTGAGTGGGACCCGTGGTTCATACGAACAGAGGATGCGTGGGTGCCTGTCCCCACGCATCTTTTTGGCTCCCCCTGGACAGCGCACTCTGGAGTTTTCAGCAGTGCCCTGTGAGTGTCCATAAGGGGTACTGCATGGGTCAGAGGAGCATGCATCCATCCACACCACCTTCAAAGGAGTGGTTGGGTGGGTGGTTAATGGGTGGCCGTTCATGGTAGCATCTCGTTTAAAAACACCCCATGTTTCTGGACAGTGGAAATTTTGTTTGTCCTTTCGTCAAACCTTGCTGTCCTAGCTAATCCTGTCATCCTTCCATGCTGCCATGAGCAGACACACTTTCTTATTAGCCACTGAGTAGTTCCTACTCATTTTTTTAGCCACGGTCAGATGCATCACAGCAAGTGAAGACAGGGCAAGGGCACCGGCTACAGTGGCAGACACTGAGCATACGCCAGCTCTTACCAGATCTGCAGCTCCTACACCCTAGTCTTGATATTTTTCTCAATAAAATATATCCTTACTCTTTAGCCTGATCTAGTTGTACCATGTCCTCCTGCACAACCCCTGCTATAGACCCCTCCTGCAAAAACATTTCAGATGTGTTGTAAGAAACTATTGGAGCAACTGAGAGCAAGATAAACAGAGACCCATGTTCATTGCACTAAAAAAAAATATCAAAATTCTGTAGCCATGAAACTAAATTCTGCAAGTTCACTACAACAAGGGAAAAACGGAATAATTTATTTTCTGCCTGGCATGCAGTTGCAACAGATTAAAAACTCAAAAACCTGCTCTCTGGCTCTCCAAAAGATATGATGCACTGCCCCTGAATCAAGTAAAAAATAAATAGCACAGTTGCCCCACCCCCCAAATCAGGCCTCATAGAGATACTATCGCACAGCAGCCTTCCCCACAAACAAAATTACACACACACCCCACACTAGTTCTACCCCCTATGACTGATTTCCTTGCAGGGCTCCATGCACTTATGTTAGTAGCTGGAAAGGGCTCCCATCCTCTCCTTCCCCAGAGACAGCGACTGCACACGGAGTTGGGCAGACTCCTCCATTTCCCCTTCATCGGAGGATAAGACAAAATCGACAGCACAAAGGGAGCTAACTGGGCTCCCCCCATCTCCCAACTGGCAGCATTTGCAACACAGAGGGAACTGGCTGCCCCCTTTATCTTTTCCACCAATCCCAAAGGCAGGGACTGCAGGGAGGGAACTGGCCAGGCTCCCTCCTGCTCCCTTCCCAGAGGTGCTAGCTAGCTATACAGAAGGGAATGGGACTGGCCAGACGTTAGTTCCCCTGAGGCAGTTGTTACAAAGGACAGTCAGCTAGTAGGACTGTCTGGGAACTGAAGACTTGCTTGTGAGTTAGAGGTTTAGGTTTGGCTGCCAGTAGCTGGGGATGAGAAGCATCAGCAGAGCTGGGTTGAGGGGAGCCTAGAGCCTACATTCTCAAATGGTGGGGGGCATAGCCTCCACTCCACTGTGCAAATGCATTCTACATGTGTGGGGGCCCTGGTGCAGCTGCACCTGTTGCACCTATTAATATAGCTATGGCCCTGGCACAGAAGTTGTTCGGGGTGGGTGGATATGAGGATTTCAGCTGGAAACACCTAGATCTTCTCTCACACTCTCTCGCCAACCCATTATTTTGGAGATTCCCCCTAGCTTGGTGAGAACAAGGAGGAGAGGGGGGGGGGGAAGCAATAGAAGGGTAGGAAGTGGGAGTGGAAGAGATGGAGCAAGATTATGTATGTGTGATGGGGGGGGCTCAACTTCAACAGACAAGTGAAAGGGGGGTGACAGTTCAAAAGGTTTGAGAACCACTGGCCTAGAAAGGGGTGAAGGTGCTACAGCTGGTCAGAAGGGCGTCAGCAGAGCTAGGTAGGTGCACAGGGCTCAGATAGCAGGAGTTGTGGCTCTGGACTGAGGGAACATTGGTAAAGCTGGGTGGGGAGTTCAGGACCAGTGTGGCAGAAGCTATGGGTCTGGATTGCGGGGCGCTGGCAGAGTTATGTGGAAGACCAGGGCTGGCATAGTTACAGGAGCTGTGGATCTGGATTGTGGAGCATCAGGAGAACTGGGAGTGGGGCAGGGTTAGCACAGTCACAAGAGCTGTGGATCTGGATTGCGGAGCATCAGCAGAACTGGGAGGAAGATGTTTGCTCAGTCCCGTTCTTCCCTCTCATTGCCATCCTCAGTCCCCGAGTTTCTGAAACTCCTGCTTGGCCACATTTTCTGTTGGCATCATTCCCTGAGGAGGATACCTGTGCCTCCCCAGCACACCAGTGGTCTACCAGGCTGTCACGGAGGAACATAGGGTCACACACGTGTAACACACCTGGAACTCCCTCCCTGTCCACATCCGCCTTGCCCCCTCCCTTCATACCTTCAAATCTCTCCTTAAAACTCACCTCTTTCGCTCTGCTCTGTCTGACTCTTTATCCTGCTGAGCCACTATTCCTATACCTACGATCGGTTTACCCTTATCCTTGCAACATGGACCTGCCTGCTGTCATTCTCATCGTAACCAAGCCAAGTACGTGCACTTGAGACCTCGCATCTTCATGAATGTTAGACCCCTTGTCTCTCCCTCTGTTCCCCTTCCTAAGTCTCTCCCCCAGCTCCTGTCTCTCAGATTGTAAGCCCTAGGGGCAGGGACCGTGTCTATTTTATTACTTTGTAAAGTGCCAGGTACACTGCTGGCGCTATATAAATGTTTGTTAATAATAATAATAATAATAACACAGTCCTACATGTAGACTACGAGCCTGGTAAATATGTAAAGCAAAAGTTTCCACATGTATCCTACCAGGCTCGGCCTGTGGCCAGAGCCCCACAGTTGGTAGGAGGCATCCGTGATCCTTAGACAGGCACCGCCTGAGCTGTTCAATCCGTGCCAGGCTCTGGCTTGGGCTGTGAGGGCCGAGTTCTGGGTTACCATTTTGGCACTAACATTCTCCTCTGAGTTAGCTCCTTCCCCCACTCTTTAATGGAGCCTCTAGCCTGTCAGGGAAGCCGCTGGCTGTGAGTCTAATGGATCCCTGGCTGCTGAGTGCACAGACATGCTCGAGGGGCAGCACATCCCCCCTGGCTGGGAGCTTGAGTGCTGGGGTCAGGCAGGTATAACGCACGGCTCTGCCTGTTCCCTGGTTAGGAAGTGCTGTTCACACTACAGCCCCAGAAGCAAACTGCACTGCAGGGAAACAGGACAGCAAGTCGTCTCCCACCCCCTACCTCTCCGCCAGTCTCCCTCAGCCCCAGTGCAGCTCTGCCGTTGCCCCTCAATTCTGATCATCAGCCCCGCCATGCCCAGCCTTGGATACACTCCCCAGGTACAGCACTGTGGACATCCCTCCATGCCAATACCCCTCAGTCCCAACCTGCAGCCATCCTGCTATTCCAGCCCTGGGTTCCTCCCTCCCAGCTCAGCCAATGCTCCTCTATCCCAGCCACAGCCCTTGAGCCCTGCCCCCTCAAGCTGTACTGGTACCTCTCAGCCCCAGTCCAGCTCTGCCAAAGCTTCTTTGTCTTGACTCATGGCCCCCCTGCTATTCCACTTCTGGGGTCATCACCAATTCCCCCTCCGTCCCAACCTGCAGCTTCCCTGCTATCATAGCCCTGCCCTTCAAACTCTGACAGTACCCCTCAACCCCAGTGAAGCTCAGCCAAAACCCTTCTGTTCTGACCCACAGCCCCCTGCCATCCCAGCCCTGGATGCAGCCCCCACATACACAGTCCTGATGATGTCAATCCCAGACCACAAACCCCTTGTTATTCCAGTCCTGCTACCCCAGCCCTGGGCTCCTCGCACAGAGAGAACTCTGCCAATATCCCTGTCCCCCACCCCCAGCTCTGCCAACACCCTTCCGTCTTGCCCCACAGCTCTTTTTGCTGCCTGAGCAGCCAGGTACTGCCAATCCTGCTGCAAGAGTCCTGCTGTGTGGCCGGGATTGAACTCAGCTAGGACCGTCCCATTACAGGCCCCCTCCCTGCAGCTTCAGTGTTTGGAGATGTCTCATTTTCAGCCTGGGTATTTTTGGAAGGTCCTCCCCAGGCTCTGCTCTTCATACGTATCGTCAGACTGAATAACAGTGGCAGGATTCAGGGAGAACCTTCTCTCAACTCTGCAGGGCTGGCTTAGCCGGCCAATCCATGTGCTTCCCCATCAAAACCAGCCAGGGTCTCTCACTTCTACTCAATGCTGCTCTCACATGCTGCTATAGTGTTAATGTGGGTTGCAGCAGTCAGAAAGGAATGCCCCTTATCACAGCTGCAGCAGCAGACATCAAGCAGAGTAATCCGAGTTGGAGGTCAGGTCACACAACTAGGCTTCAAGCTCTCATACATGCGCTAGCAAAGACGGTAGCAACAGAAGAGAAGACCCAAACAAGTCTGCAAGCCAAACCAAGCGAGCGGGGGAGATGAAATGTATAGCTCTCCCCAAAGTACCTTGCTTGCTTTTGATCTTTGCTGGATCTACAGTTTCTCCTACTTTCATCAGCAAAATGAACTGTCCACTTGAACCAACAAGAAATTTTTTTTTTTAACTTGTATATTTTTTAAAGGACCACCACCTTCCCCATCCCTGAACATTTATGAAGCTTGAATGAACACCCAGTCGCAAACCTCCAAACGCTGACTGTTTGGATGAAAGACAAACAGGTGGCAACCCTATAGACAAGAGCTCCATGCCAGAGCCAGCACAGCCAGACAGCTTCATACTAAGTCCCCAAGCCTAGGGAGGGAAGGGCAGGCCAAGCTGACTTAGCCCACAGCTGGGGAGTGATCGGGCACAGGGCTACTAACTTGCTGGACCAGCTGCGACATGCGTGAGGTCTGGGACTACATCAGGCCTGAACCATAGGGGCAGTGAGGCCTGTACTAGCACATGAATGGCAGCACACAGGACACCGTACCCACTGGCTCCCTTTCCCACCATCTGCCCCCTTGCTCCCAGTGCTACTGGCCCAATCTACATCAGGGGCTACCCCTCCTAACTGGATCCCCCACCTCACCTCACCTCATCTCACTCACTGGTTTCTCCCTGCCAGAGTCCAACCCCATTCTCTGATCTCCCACACACCCTCCCAGGCTCCCTTTGCATTCTGTCACCGGGGTTGGGGCCGTCTCTTCCTTTAGAGGCTGTCTTCCGTTTGCCCACCAGGCCAGCTGCAACCCAGTTGCCTGTGCCCACGTGGGTTCCCACGTGATCAGAAAACCTTCACTGCAATCATGGAGCTTTCAGAGGCCCACGCCCCCTAGAAACGCCTCCCCTTGATCTCCCAGCCCAGCCGTAACACAGAGAACGTTCTCTGGCCACCTGTAGCTTGGAAGACTTCGCAGTGGGGTTGTCTTCTATGAAAAAGGTTCGTCTAGGCTCTCACCTAGATTGAGTGCCCCTCAAATGAAACCCCCAAGGCTGAATAAACATACAAGCATACTAGGCTCGGTTATAAAACATATATTAAGTACATACAAGTACAAGGCTGTTGATCAGATAGTGCAAGTCAATAAATCAAACCTAAAGTACACGCATTCTAAGATATACTGAGATCCCTATGGTTCAGTTTAAGCTCATCAGCGTATCTCGCGGTTTTGATGTCCAAGCCGGGCCTAAGTCTTTTGTCGACGCACCCCAAAGAGACACGGAGACATATATTGGTTTTAAACAGCATGGACACACTCTTTAGTCAATCATCAAATTGTAAGGCTGGTGGGGGATTGCCCTCGCAATCGTGGGCCCAGCATGCTAGCTAAAAACTATCCTTATTAACTACGAACTGAGTACTGTCTCGGAAGCGCCTTCCGTTTGGCAGTACGGTAACTATAAACCTCCCCTCCTTCAACTGCCTCTGGGCAACTGGCTGAAAGGGGGTGTGCCCACTGTGGGCATGAGTAAGTCGGTATGTGCCCCGCAGGATATAGGGAGCTGTGCACGCCCCTACTCACCCTGCGAAGCACCCCTCCCAGGGTTATGACCCCTGTGCATGCTGCACCCTGCATTACACAAGGTATCACATCCCCATCTCTGTCTTAACTATCTTAACCTGCTCTGAGAGCAGAGACGGGTATGCCTTCTGTGGAGCTGTATGCTAAATCTTCCCTGATACGCTATTGGCTAAGGTTGATTTCCCTACATGAGAACTCTCTCCCGTGTCTCTGCCTCCAAGAGGAGTTGCTGTATGAGGGTTATTGCTATCCATGGCTCAGATATTTGGGTCACCTCTTACAGAGACAGGGCTTTTCCTTTGCCTATTTTGCCGGGAAATCCTTGGTGGGGATTAAGAAAGAAATTCAGGCTAGATTAGAGGACATCGGACGGCAAGAGGACATAGCGACGGTAGGAAACTGGAGGGTTGCCCCCTGGCTTAAGTCAATTAAGGTTGTCTGGGGGATGGAACCATACCTGGACATTCTACAGAGTCGTAGACTCCGGAGAAGCTATACGCTTCTCCGGTTCCAATTGGTTAAGACTGCGGTGGTGGAAGGGAGGTATAAAAGGATTGCTTATGAGAGACAGGTGTGCACCTGTCCTCAAGGAGGGGTTGAGACCGTAGAACACTTTCTGTTAACTTGTCCCTATTATACGTCTCTTAGGGCGGTTTGGCTCCAACCGATCCCTTGTGACCCCTTCCGTATAGAACCAGGTCAAGGGTACAAGGGTTTGCTTTCCCAAGGAAATAAAGAGGATATGGTGACCCTTGCGTCCTATGTCTGGTTGGCCTCCCAGAGACTGTCTCTTATACACATCTAGATGTGTATAAGAGACAGGGGCGGTGGTAAGGGGAATCTTGTGATGTTGTAAGATGGGGGGGGGGAGGGGTGTTTCCAAATCTTTTAATGGCTGTAGCAGGGACTGTTTATTCAGAGTGAAGTCTCATGTAAGTATGGTATAATGTGAAATGATTTGGTATAAGGTGGTATAATGTGATATGATCTGGTGTTTTACTATTGTGTTATTTGTTATTTCTGTTTGTCTGAATTTGATGGCTATAGCGAAAGCTGACGCCAAATAAATTTCTATTCTATTCTAACTATCTTAACCTATTTATCCTAACCTAGCTTGCTGAACCCCTGTCGCAAAGGGGGAGTCAAAATGAACTGCCCCGCCCCCACCGCCTAATGTAACAACAAACTCTCCAGGTGCCCTGCCATGGCCCCCAAGTACAGCTGATTTCCTTTATCTGATAAATGTACCCCGTCACCCCTGAATAAAGTGGGGGTGGTGTGTATTATCCCGCTGTGGTTAATTAAGGTACCGCCCGCACTGAGAACCCATTTGCTTATTTCCCGGTTTATGTTCTTTCTGTTTCTATCTACTCTGCCTGGGTTTTTTGCGCCGTCCCAACTTATTCTGGGTATCCAATTTGTCCAAACCAATTTGACCCCTTGAAACCATCCCCTTACCGTCAGCAAATCTGTCTTAATGCGTATTATCAAATTAACCCCTTTTGTTGAAGTGATGTCATTTTCCCCCAAATGGATGACTATTATACCAGGGCTGCAGCTTGTTCCTAATCCTCTTAACACGGGCAGGAGCTGCGCCCATCGCATCCCAATCCATCTAATTTTTGCATGTTCACCTAGGCCTAATTGGGCACCAACTTCTTGCATTGTGGCAGCTCTGTTTGCCCCTCTGACAATGCTGTGCCCCACAATCCAAACTTCAGGCCTTTTCATGTCTCGGGTTCCTGTTCCTATTAAGAAACACACATTTGTTAGCATTGGTGCGATCTGATGTATCTCTTGAATGCCCCAGACCTCCATAGCCCCACTGCTTTTATGGCTTCCTCGGGCAACCCTGCCGCAGCAGCCGATGTGGCCGCCCCTATCCTAAAAGAATGGGAGTCAAATTTCCTAGGAGGTAAGCCAGCTTTGCCCAAGGCGGCCCTGAAAACCGCAGTAAATTGGTGACTGGTAAGTAAGGCCGCATCCTGGTGGATAAAAAGGGTCCCCACTACCTGGGGCCTCATCTGGAGATAACGACCCATATGGAAGACCGGGCATATTGAAGTTTGCCCGCATATGTATATACGGATTGTATGTCCTTTCCTCTGCTGGTCCGTCTTTGACCGGCGAAGCTGAATCACTACCCTATCTGCCTCACATTCTACATCTGTGTTCTGTAGAGGGGTGTTTGACCAATCCTGCGCATTGGCGGCTACTGCCTCACTGATGCGAAAACCCCCAAAGAATGTCACGGCATACACGGTAGTAAAAAGTTGCAATTCGTATGCGTCGTAACACACCTCAGGCAGAGCCCTATTAACCATTACCAGTCTTGATGTTGTGAGTGGTGCTCTAACCCTGGGCGGGGCCCGCACAGCCCGCACCCAGCTTTCCAACATATGTTTGATGTAAAATCCCCTATCTGGGGACGGGAAACCCATAAGACGGTTAGCAAATACCAGGGCAGACATTTTTCCTCCTATTGTACCCGATGTTAATCCTTTTTCCCTTTGCTGGATTGCTAATTGAATCACTTTCGGCTCCCTGATGGGAAAACCCGTGTCCCACCCCTTAGATACCCGGAAATCCTGGAACTCCCTGACAACCCTACCATATGCCACTTGGGTTCGAGGGGACAACAATGCCTGTATGATAGCCTGTGCTGTTAGTCCCCAAGGCTCCATAACCCTGGTGGAAGGGGGTCGGGGGCTGGTCTGGCCTCTGGTGCCAACTCTCGGAAACAGGCTATCTGGAATCAGGACAGGGCATCAGCTATGCCATTGTCAATCCAGGGTACATGTCTAGCTGTAAATAAAATATTGGCCCTCAAGCATGCCAGGACCAGTACCCGTACCAAGCCCATCACTCTGGGGGACCGAGATGACAGGGTGTTAATTACGTGGACAACGGCTAAGTTGTCACACCAGAACAGGACCAATCAGTTGGCGAAGTGTTCGGTCCAGACCAATACCGCAACAACTATTGGAAATAGTTCCAAAAATGTAAGGTCTCTAGTCACTCCTTGTTCATGCCAAATTTGGGGCCACGGTGCAGCGAACCAATGGGTCCTGAAGTAGACCCCGAAACCCAATCCCCCTGCAGCATCCGACTGCACGTGCAGGTCTGCTTGCAGTAACATTCTGGTTCTCCAAAAGCTAACCCTGTTGAAATCTGTTAGGAAGGAGAGCCATGTGCTCAGATCCTTCTTCATTTCTTTTGTTACCCGGATCCTGTGGTGTGGGGCAGTTGCCCCTCTTAGTCTCTCATATAGGTGGGCTAGGAAGGCCCTGCCCGGCCTACTACCCAGCAAGCAAAATTCAAGCTGTCCACCAGGGACTGGAGGGCCTTTACCGTGATCTTTTGCATGGCCAAGCATTCCTCTATTTTAACTTTGAGGGCCTCTAATTTGTCTGCCGGGAGGCTGGATTGCTCCTTCACCATGTCCAGTTCAATACCCAAGTACGTTAGTCTCGTGCTCAGGCCTTCCGTCTTCTCCGGAGCCAACGGTACCACCAAGTCCTCCGCTACCTCCTGAAAAATCCGCAAGGCCGCAGCACAATCCCCAGACCCGGGGCTGCCTATTATGAGGAAGTCGTCGAGGTATTTTGTCACCTCTCCCTCTTTCCATCGTTGTTTAAAGACCCATTCTAACACGGTATGAATCTCTCAAAAACTGAACAGGAAATGGAGCAACCCATGGGCATAGCCTGGTCAAAGTAATATTGGCCATTATATTGAAAACCTAAGAGATGGAAACTGTCTGGATGCACAGGTAACAGTCGAAAGGCGGATTTAACATCGCATTTCGCCATCATAGCCCCCCGCCCTATCCTTCTAGCTTTTTCGACCGCCACGTCAAAGGATGCATATTTAATCATGGTGAGTTCCTTTGGAATGGCGTCGTTAACTGAATTGCCTCTCGGATGGGACAAGTGGTGAATGAGGCGAAATTCCCCTTCTGCCTTCTTTGGAACTACTCCCAAGGGGGATATAAACAAATTTGGTATCGGGGGAAACTTAAATGGGCCTGCCACCCTGCCTTCCTTAACTTCCTTATCTATTTTACTTTGGACTATGTGTTCCTTTCCAACCGTGGATTTCAAATTTCGTACTAACCCCACTGTGTTCACTTGGGCGGCTGGTATCTTAAATCCCACTCGGAATCCCTCCACTATGTAGGACACCTCGTGCCGATCAGGGTGGTGATGCAGGGCGCACTCAAGCCGGTCAATTCTGACCCCCTGCCCAGATCGACCATTCCCCGTTGAGCTAGTACCTCCCTTTCCGGTACTCCCTCCCTGTCCAAACTTACTTTTTTCCTTCCTCTGCCTAAGCTTGAAACTATGACCGGGTGACCCCCCACCCCACCCCACAATTTGAACATCCGTACCGGAACTTGCATGAGCTCCTGTTGCATCTACCTGCCTGGTTGTACTCCCAGCAGGGGCCCACACCTCCCTGTGTATTCTTCCTCCCTTTGCCACGAAAAAGCTCGTTAGCAGCAGCAACACCCCCTTTTACTAAGGCGTGTCTGCTTTCTGACAAGGGGGCCCTGGTAACATCTACCATGCACTCCAACCAAAGGTCAACTGCATGGGTATCCCAGCACATCCCCGGGTTCAGGACGGCCCTATGACGGAAAGCCTCATCGTATCTTAACCAGGCCCCTGGGGGGCCGGTAGCATAACCCTCCTCACAATGTTTACATATTTGTGCAGCTCCAAACCCTGGCCTGGATCTGCCTGCAGCACCACTCCCATATATATGGCGAAAGCTGATGTCCAGTTTGCCCAGTTCCTATCTGCCTTAGGGCGCCGGAACTTTTATTTGTCCTTCGTCTCCTCACTCTCTGGGTGATCCAAAATAGGATCACTGAACATTAAAGCATATACATCCACATATTCCCCCCCCTCGCCAAAATTTTTCTTTTGTGGCTGGCAGCAGATGCTCCCCGAAGGGGGCAGCCATGCCACTATAAGCCCCCCTGGGTGGAGGGGGAGGGCGCCTGGTGGGGGTGGCAGGTATAGTTGCCTTCTCCAACCCTGCTTTCTCCCCCGTCCCTGCGGTTGCTGCCGCACCTTTTTGCGTATCATTTTCCTCTTGGGCCTCAGCCAATTGGGTATCCTCTCCCATCGGTGGCAGAGGGGCAGGTGATACTCACACCCATTCCCCATCTAACCTCATTCTACGTGGTCCAGAGGGGGGGCAGGGGATATCATCCCCGGCTGCCCTCTGATCAGTCTTGCCTGGGAGGTTCCCTGGTGCCCTGTGTTCTAGCCGCACATCCTCACCTTGGTGTGCTGCTCCGGATGATCTGGAGAGATCTGCAGTTGTCCTCCTTCCCTCTTGCAATTCTCTCTCTCTCGAGGGCCTGAACTCTTTGCCACAACTCTTCGTAGGTGGGCTGCTCTTCTTCCTCACGGCTTCCAAGTCTCCTCCTGGTCCTCGGTGGTGCCGCCCCTACTTCAAACAAAGGAGAGACCCCCTCCCCTTCGGCCCCGCCAGGGCGGCCTTCCCTTCTACCCCGAGCCTGGGTGCGTGGATTGGTCCTGGTGCTACTCCCCATCTGATGTTGGACCAAACCTGGGACCCCAAGGGGACCGGGTGGTGACACTTCAGAGCCTTGGGCCTCGTAAGCCCCACTGGCGTGAAGCACATCGAGCAGCAGGCCCAGGCCTCCGATCTGTCTCGCTTCTCCAAGGGCAACCTCCATCTGGCTCATCTCTCCTTGCCCCCGTCACTCCCCCCCGCTTGGCCCCAGGGTTATGGGGCTTGTTCCGGTGCGATCCCATTCCTGCCTGTACCTGGTTGGGGGGATAATTGTCCCCCCCCCTTCTAAGCCCCTGGATCTCAAGGGCGCTTCCCGGTCTGCTGGGGGAGTCCCTGGGCCCCACCCCACTGGACCCCTCTCCCATTCCTGGTGCCATTTCCCTCTCCTTCAATTGAGCCTCACAGTTTTGTAGCCTCCTCAGGATTTCAGCGGGTGTGGGACAGGTGGTTTGAGAGCTGGCCCCTGCCCTTCCCCCTCTTGTCCGCTGCTACCCCGACCGCTGTTCCCAGAGCTCCCTTTTTTTGAGCCATCTCCTTTCTTCTTGCTCCGGCCCATCTTCCTTCTCGCAGCAGCAGCGCGTTCCCTCTGCTGCTGCTTCTCAGCCTTCCTGCCCAATCTGCTGCACTCACGCGGCTTCAAGGGATCCTCCCCTCTAACGGGGAGGAGCCCTAAACCCCGCACTGTGCGCAAGCGCGTCAGGCAGTTGCCGTAGCAACCCCAATCAGACAGAGAGAGCCCCCGCTAACGGGCCTCTCTCAATCGGCCAGGCTGCCTTGCCTCTCCACGTCTCTTCCCCATGCGGGTGGGGGGGGCGACAATGGCCCGTCGCCTCTATTTTGTCAGTGACGGGGGCTTAGAGAATATAAAAGTCTTTAGTTCATGTTTGTAGCAACTCTTCTGCTGAGCTGTTCTCTCCTTCAAGTCCAAGATGGAAGTGTCCTTTAAGTCTCTAGAGATCCTATCTCTTCTTCTC